>VCRD01000987.1:112389-123507 GCA_006783055.1 Trinorchestia longiramus | reverse complement strand
ATGATTGCGTGACCAAAACATGATTGCGTGACCAAAACATGATTGCGTGGCCAAAACATGGTGTGAGATATTGAAAAAAAGCACCCTTGCTGATGGTCATGTTGCACGTAACGCAAGTTATCACAAGCTATGTATGCTTCAAGTTTTGTCTCGTTCGATACAATGGGAAAAAATATTCATTGAGTTGCTGTGAGTTTTATCTCGTTCCATATAATGGCAAAAAATATTCATTGACTTTCAAAATTCTGATTTTTTGTTCTGTATAACTTCTTCATATTTCAGTTTGGCCGGTGATCAACTTTCGATGACTTCAAATAAGAATCGTGAATTCGTCTGTGTTATTTTTTCATTCTTAATTTATTGAGCTTGAAGTGACTATTTATAATAACTACCAATAAATAATGATTAAATTTAAACTTCCGGCTCGATAGGTCAGAAAGTGATCAAAGCATGAGCAGAATTAAAATAAAATATTCACTAAAATATTAAACTAAAAATTAATATTTCATAACTTACGTCCAATGCCTTCAAAGCTCAAACTTCATTGAAAGAATGACGTTTTTACGCGATAGTTAATTAGAATAAGTGAGCAATAGATGACAAAAGGTTTTATTTTAATTTCGAAGCTCACATAAGTTACAACGAGCTCACAGCTGCGAGAAATAAGTTAAATAAGCTTAACGCTTCTATAGCTTTTCGTTTAATTAGAGAAGATCAGCGCAATGTTTGAGTTTGGAATTTACTTATTCAAGCGTGACGAACTTAATAAAAAAAATGGACCGGATGTTTTTTTTAGGGAATAGGAGTAGTATGAACTGACGTCAGAGAGTACAGCTGGCAGTATTGTTACTCTGTTATTGCGTTTTTTATATGCAGTTGCTATGTAATTGAAGCTTAAAAACCCGATTAGCTGGGAGTAGAAGTAAAGTAGAGTAATTTATTTTTATTACGACGTCTATTGATTTCAGTCATCTTCATAGAATAGAATATGACAGCAGGAACGAGCCGTTTTGTCCATTCTTCGGTTGCTATGCACCCAAGTCTCAGGTTGTACATGGGAGGTATAGAAATGCATACGTTTCATATAATATGCGTTTTTATTAGGCATGGATATACATTAAAAACATTCGTATTGTTCTCAGTAGTGAGACAATAATTTATTGAAGCAAGTACCAGACAAAAATTATGCAGGTTTCTTAAAAATTATGGGTACGTAAAGATCATACTAATGAAAAATTAAGAATTCATAACAAAACATGAGAACATTAAAAATAGAATGTATGATAATTTGATTCCTTCCTTGTTACCAAAAGTGTTGTAATGCACTGGAAATTTTTCTCCTCAGATTCTAGGCTTGCTAAGTTCTTGTTTTTATGGTCGTCTTCTGTTTCTGGGTCGTGCTGAACTCGTTACTCCTACGAAAAAATCTTGAAGTCCAACATGCAGGTAGCAATTGTGAGCTTATTTATATGCTGCTCATTTGCTCGCTTCAAGCCGTATTTTCGGAGGCCTTTCAAACATTGTATACCTTGCGAACATAGGGTGCGCTATTATTACTGTTGTAAATAAAATAAAGTGTATTCTCTGCCGGTTACACGCACATCTGCTGTTATGTTGTGACTTCATGCGTTCGTGAGGGTCTTGGAGTTTAAATATTTTTTATCAGGAAACAGGAATGCTTTTCAAAAATGTAGTGCTTATCAAGAATCTGCCGAATGTTCATTTCTCCCTTATGATATTAAGTTCTCTATTCAAAGTGGAATTTTATTGAGAATCAGGAAGTTCTTTACCTCTTGCTTTCTTTCGTCTGTAGAAATGACTTAGGTAAGAGGTCCGGATTTCGATCTCGGTGACTTGATCCATGTGAGCGCCTCTCTCTATAGTCGTGTTGAAGCATCCCATAATGAGCAGCAGCATGCCGCTCACCCCCGCCGTCACGGAGCAACTCAAGCCTTTGTTGTGAGGGAGAATGTATGTGTTATACACCATCCACAGCCCTCGCCACATGCATATGGAGGCCACCATGAAGGTGCTCACCACTGCGTAACCTAATACATGTTTCAGAAATCCACTCGGGCATCGACACATGCAGTAGCGGATGCAGCTGTTGCTCAGAAACAGGCTGGAACAGAACACCACCCCAAGACCCAGTGTTCCCCACTGCGAGATGATTCTGTTGTCGGGGAAAAAGTTATCGTCTAGCAGGCTCCAGACTGATCTCCAAACAAAAACTGACAAGCCATTCACCCAAATTGTCGACAGCAATATATCTAGAACTTAAAGTGTTCTTGAATGATAGTATAGTTGTTTTTCAAATGTTCGGAACAGAGTTGGCACTTTAAAATAGGCTTCCGATTTATCGAGCACGATTTCGTATGGTGATGCGAGGGTATTGGTAAAGGCTCTGGAAAGGATGAGAGCGGAAACACCTATGATCAAAAGATGAATGATTTCCTTTTTATTGTGGCCTGTGGCCAAGTCGAGGACGTGCCATGTGCCTCTCCATTGGTTCACGCTCGCAAAGCTGAAGAAAATCGAATAAACTCGAGAGACCAAAAAACTCCACTTTTTCTTCCCAGGATTGAATTTCACCGCCAAAGAACTTTGAAAGGCGGTCAGCAAAATCGTGACAGTCACTCCAAAAGTTAAAGACGACAGCGATGATAGAGTGTCGTTCAGAGGAAACAAGAAAATGTCTAGTATCTCGAAGCAACCTCTCCAATATCCTACAATTAAGGGAGTCACAATCATGATAGATATAAAATCATCACAAAATTGCAACAGTTTCAAAATACGCGAGTCATTTGTAGCTTACGTTACTCGTGTGGAAGAAGACAACCTTTGACTGTTTGGAGAAGTGCTGCATTCGTCCTTGATTATTCCTACGAACGAGTCCATGCTTTCTTTGAATTTTCTTGCTGCAAAAGCAGGGAACTATGAGGCAAATAATAACTAAGGTAGGAATATAAATTCAAGCGTATCATGACTACAGGGTTCATATCCATTGAATTAAAGTTCTTCGGACTATGCAGATAACCTATGAATTCTATACATCACAGATCCAGCTCAAAACTTTACTGCTAGTTCCTGTGAAAATGTTTTTTGGTGTTTCTTTTTATTTCCGAGTGTTTCCTTTTCATATGTACTTTTTACTTTGACAGACTTTTGAAATGTTTTTTGAAAGTGAAAGAGCTGCATATATACAAAAAGTGTGTTATTAACATAAGTCATCTTATACGTTATTTTTAAACTCTGAGTGACTGACGGCTATGAAAAATGAGCATTCGTACGAATACGAAAAAATGTGTAACCTTTGGGAAAAAACTTGAGAGAAACATCTACCTAAATCCAAATGCATGCAATTTTAAAGTCAGAACACTTTATTCGATAAGATGTTATTGATCACAGCAAATACTCGTATTTGTAAACATCAGGCAGAGCACAGACAAGAAAATAAGGTGGTCACAAAATGAAAATATTGGCTTGTACATAATAATTAATTAAGACCATGTGTAATTTCTTGGGGATTTTTTGTTTTCATTGAACAAGCTACACGACATAACAACCAAGTAGCATTCACATTATTGTATAAATTCTTTTACACGGAGCTCTCGAAATGTTCTTGTACTGAAACTAAATTCACTATGCACGGTATTCGAAATGATAAAGTAATACTCAAATTAATATCATATTTAAACGGTATTGCAACCACAAGCTTTCTAGAAACGCTATGTTAAGTTTCATACTTTCTTGTATTTTAACTGTGTGCATTTCCTTCTTTATTTTTGAACCAGAGGAAAGATTTGAGTTGACAATTTACTGGAGCTCCACTGTATGATGCGCGTGACGCAGGCGCTGCAGCAGGCACCCACTACACAGCTGATGGTCCACTTGACCCTCTCGTGCAGGGCGGTAATGAGCTCATCTAACTTGTCCCCTGCGCTCTTCTCGTTACCTTATTTGTCACAAACAAAACTTGCCACATAACTCCAACTCCTTTTTCACTGCGCTCTTGGAGACCTACCGTACAATTTAATGATCTCATTTCTTCAACGATGCATTCTTCCTGCTTTCGAATGAGTCTCACACTTTCTAAAGTTTAGATTGAACGTCGAAACCTAATTAGCCATTAATTAAGTTTTGCGTTACCGACCCTGATACAGAACACACGACGGAGGCTTCATATGAGAGAGATAGCATCGAGACTCCATCATCGGCGAGTGATGTGACGTGGAATTAGTATCTTCCTGAACTTAGATGAAATTGCGTTCATAAATCCCTAAAAAAATAGGTACATTAATACGCGAGTGGTACAAGCACTAGAAAGTTTAATGCTAAAGAACATGCTTGTAACCACAAGGCTATTTTAAGTAGAAGTGCCGCCGACCGTCACATCAGGTAAACTTGGCTAGTGATTGCATCAGAGCTTAGACGAGCTACTCTGTGTCTGCTTATTGTCTCAAATCTCATTTATTACATGCACTTCCATGAGCTCATCTGTCGTCTCTTTTCATAATGATTCTACATGAAATGCGTAGGTGAAGTTTGGCCACCAGCGGTGTAGGTGGGAAAGTATCACAAAGTTGGGTTTGTGAGCGAGACTTGGAGGATGTTTGTTTTTGAGGAACTTTGCAAATTTTGTGCCAGTTTCCGGAAGTGGTAGTTCTTGAATTAGAAAATTAGAATAATAGAAAATGAAGGTCTGAGATTCAATCTGGATTCTTAACACAAACTCAAAGAGTTCGAAGCGGATTTATAAGACAGATTATTCTGTATTTTATCTTCGCTTGTTCCATTTCATGTTTCATTCAATTCGTGTGATGGAACATTTGCATAATCTATTCCATGTTCCCTAATCTGCTTGTTTTTCACAGTTTCTGAAAAATCATTTTTGTGTAAAAAAATAGTATGGAAACTCGCAATGAGAAATATGTACCGCTCTCCTAAAGGAACAGACTGCGTAAATTGTTGAATTTTTATTTTATTTTTCTATAACAACTGCATTACTATTGTTTTAATTAAGCTCAAAGCTTATTCTAACGAAGTTACTGATTACAAACTAAATAACCATGCGTTAAAAATTTCTTAATATTTATATCATAAATGCAACCTTCAACATTTTTTCGAAGTTTTGCTCAGTTTTTGTGCCTGAAGAAGAAAAAGAAGTAGCAGCCGTGTTGACGATGGAAGACTGAATACAGGAATACGATGGAAGACTGAATACAGGAATACGATGGAAGACTGAATACAGGAATACGATGGAGGACTGAATACGGGAATACGATGGAGGACTGAATAAGGGTAGTCTCTCCTACTGTTACGGATGAGGTGAGGTGAGGGGGTGGTATTAACTTAGATATTTATGTTACTCAATAATTCATTCTCGCTAAAGCTGACGGATGGCGAATAATGGGAAATTGATAGCTTCTCCGAGGAAGTCTAAAAAATTGAAATTAATCAAATGAAAAGAAGTAAATGCAAGAGAATTTTATTAATACTCTTATTTTTCGTCAAAATGTGAAACTATGCATAAAGAATATTCAAGGGCATCATATAATGCTCATCAATAAAGGAGTGAAAGATATTCTTCAATGTTCTGATGACGCTTGCTAGAAATTCACTGTCTTGTCCCTTTTCTATTTATTTTCTTGGAAGTAATGAAACCTTGCGAGCCTAAAGCTTTCATTTAGTAGACGTCTTACATTAACTGCTCATATCAACAGGAACAAAACGTTCATTCACGTCATATTTGATGAAGACACAATAGTATTCTACGCTTGTAACTTGAAAGCCTTTACAGATAGTAGCAGATATTAACGCAGCCTTTACTGTCTTATTTCCGTTATGAAGTTGACGAGCAAAAGCCAGTTGATGGCTTTGTCACAGAACTCTACACTGAAAATAATTTATTACGTGGAGATGATGTTGAGTCTCGTGGCAAAGTGGAAACATTGAATGACAGCACGGATGCTGTGAAGAAGCGTGACAGCAGAGAGCTGTGAATTAAACCAGCTTGGTCGACTGGTGAGCGAATCTGTTTGCGAGCGGAAAGACCCGGGTTCGAATCCCGCTGCCGACATGGTTGACGCGGCTAGAAATACGGCATGGGACTTGGATAAACAACCGAATAATTATCGAAGTAATTATCCGACCCAAGAATGGGTCAGAAGGTTCGTTCCTATAGCCTCATTCTATTCTATTCTATTCTACTACTCCAATAGCTGCCACCAAGTCTCTTTACCACAAATGATGTGGCAGTTCGCTCAATAATTATTGAGAGACATAATCGAAGATTCATAGACTGAATATTAATTTATCACCATAATTGCAATGCTTTTGTCCACTTCCGAGTCCAGACGACAGGTTTTTTTTTGTACTAGAAGTGCAGTTGTCAGCTTCTGTGGATTTATTTAATTATACGAAGTGAGCCATTAAAAGTCTACATCTCGTTCTTTAAAAGCATTCTGACTATAAAATTTCAGTTAAAAATTAAACTTTTTCTATACTCCATAGTGTTTCAACATATACAGTATAAATAATTACTCATAAAACCTTACTGTGTTTTTTCGTGTTTCGTTCTCCTGTACGTCTTCGTCAGCATTTCACTGAATTCTGTCATTTGTTAAACATATTCTATTGCCTTATAAACTTGTTAGAAACAGCAGTTATTTGTTTGTAGAGCATGTTATCCTTCTTGTGAGGTTGTCCAATTTACGGACTAGTTGTAAGTCTTCGTGCTGGTTACCTGTCTCTTAATTCATCCCTGGTCTCTTCGAGACGCTGCTGCTGCCTCTCCATGCACCCGCTGGCAGTCAGCCGTCAATAGCAGGCGTAGACACAAACTTTTGCTGAGTTATGTTGTCTCTTAAAATATATTATTGACTGAGTTTCTATTCTCGAACTGACTTGACTAAGAGGAATGCTGTGGTTAATGCTAAATTTAGCAATATTTGTGTCTGGAATCGTATAAATTTTCACTCGAAGATATTGATTTCGTAAGTTTTTGATGCACTGGTCTAAGATACTATGTTAGAACATATGGATTTGTTGAGCAACTTTCTCAATAAACTAGCACGTCAGCTCGTAAAAAAATTCACTCGTTTTTTCGTGAGTTTCTTCCAGCTGTAAGTCGAAGCTGCCTTTCCAAAGAAGTTCTCACATTAAAAGGGAAGAAGGCCAATAATGGAGAAATTGTATATTGTATAATAATCTGACATCTCTGATATTTACAATATAATGCTTAAAATACATGTTTACCCATTTCTTTGAGAAGTCAATATTTAACCTATGATAAACCCTATTGTTCCAGCTCCTTAGTAACGACTTGTTTGAAATTAATTTCCCTATTTAGTTCAGCAGCGGGAGTGGCGGGAATTGTATATTTAAATAAAAGAATAAAAACCCTCATGCGTTTAATTTGTTGTACAGATTACACTAGCTAAGGAAAAAATTCTAACTTACAAGTGCCTTGTATTGATGAAAAAGACTATGCTCATTAGAACACGTTACGTGCTGCTCTCCGCATGATTCCTCCATGCGGAGGATAATTCCCTGCAGTTGCACAAGCCCTCGTAAACAGCTATTATGGGTCTTTTCCCTAGTTCTTTCTATTTTCCCTGATCCTATTTTAAATTTTATAATGAAAATACATCCGAGTGTAAAATGTCTCCTCCGCTGTGGTTTTAGATATTGTTCCAGTCTATAAATATTTCGAAAACTTCCACTTAATGTTATATTTATTACACTCCTTATTATACTATTTAAATCAAGAGTAGCGTCATCAAGAACTGTAACGTTTCTACATTCACACAATATATCAAGAATAATACAATATTTATATTTTATTCTTCATTCATTTATTAAGACAAGGAAAATCTAGCGGAGAGCACACGAGTCTCGTTGCGCCGCATAATTCCAAGATCACAAATCCCCTGTAAACCTGAGCACGATCTTGCTGGAGCTCAGGGGGCTGGTCGTCTGTCTTACTCGGGCCTGTTAACACTTGAAGATTTAACGGCTTTGTTGCCACGACAGACCGTGTGCCTCCTTTAGATCCAGCCAACAACACCACTAGAATGAATTCCACTTTACTGAAAATATCTTCCATGTTGCATTGCATGAGTAACTAATAATTAATCTTATAAGAAGTGCAGCACTATTCGTGAATCGAGCCAGAAATGCTAGGAGGTATTGCAGCATTGACAGCCTGGTGACTACGGCCAATGATCCTGGGAATGAACGACTTTTAATGCATACTTCTTACAATAGCGGTACATTATATAGTGTGGACAGATCAGTCAGTTTCATTAAGGTAATAGTTATCTACGGGTATGAAAAAATCATTTTTTTCAGCGCCTTTGTTGTAATTGACAAATTAGTACATGCTTTAACGTTGTTACACAATAAAATCTCGTTCAAGGCTTTCGAGTTTGAGTTTGAGCTCATCAGTTCTTGTGTTTTGCAGGACAAAGTTCGTGAGAGCGCACAAAGCGACTCTCAAGTAGCTACCGTGAGTAGGAACTCGTCTAAACAGAGGCCACAAATATTTACGTAAAGCTGATTTCTTCGGAATATTTCACGCCCATGCGCACTTCTGATCATACATAATAGACAACACAATCAGTTAGTATAATTCTATAAAAACATTGCTGTAACGCTGAATTTTGCAGCATTTTCTATAATTCTGCCTCAGGTATAAAAAGCCGCCTTTGCGCTCGCCACAAATGCTATTGATAAACTCAATACCAACAAACCTTTCTATTGTAAAACGTAAGAATTTCCATTGTAGCTTTGTATTTGTCGTACTTTTAATGAGGTTCTTTATCTCCGAGACCCGTGATCGAGCTAATAAAATAAAGTTTGTTTGCACAAGGAGCGATGCGGGCAGTAACACAAAGAAGTAAGACTGCGCCGATATCTAGCATTTAGTTGTTATTTTTCTTCATCTAGATTTCTCTCAGATGTTTCCAAGCTCCTGTAAGAATTTCAGGCCTAAAATAAACAACTTTTATTTATTTTACCTTGCCTCTGAACATAGTCATCATTTTGTGTACAACCTGAACGATCTCTTTTGTTCCTTAAGCTGGGAAGTGGTTAATATTCATTAAATTTTAAATTAAATTTTATTATTAAATTCATTAAATTCATTAAATTTTAAATTTTTGTTCCTTAAGCTGGGAAGTGGTTAATATTCATTAAATTTTACATGAATTCCCCTCGCATCAATTTGACTGGGGCTGAAAAAGATCCAAGTCTTCAGAGAAAATGTATCATAATGTTACATCGCACAGTTTTTGTAACAATAATACCCTTCAAATCTTGCAACTTTAGAATCTTTATGCATCTTAAAATAAAAACCATTTTTTGTATAAAGAGTAACTGCTTTATGATCTACGTTTATTTCGATTTACATAAGGTTCTCATTCTCAGTATTTTCCATAATTTGTTCTCTTTTGTCCCACGAATTTTATGCTCAAAATTACCCCCTGGGGTCGTGGCGTATCGTTCGTTTAATAATGGGTCTAATTTCCTTATCGCTACATGCTCGGCACTGCTCCGTGTTTTTGTGTTCATTAACGGAAATAAATTTCACAGAAGAGTAGTTGTACAATTCTTTTTAAAACAACCCTTATCCGAAACAAAACGTTTCATACAGACTTATATAAGTAACATTTAGTATTCTAGGTCCTAAAAACACATGTTGAAACAAGTACCATTGTCGTATCCCTGAAAACGTAGTAGCTCCATTTTGTTGGTTGTGGGACAGTAACGTGAGAAGTGCATCTCTTAATTAGAGGTCATCTCTTAGTTAGAGGTGCATCTCTTAGATAGAGCTGCATCTCTTAGTTAGAGGTCATCTCTTAGTTAGAGGTGCATCTCTTAGATAGAGCTGCATCTCTTAGTTAGAGGTCATCTCTTAGTTAGAGGTGCATCTCTTAGATAGAGCTGCATCTCTTAGTTAGAGGTCATCTCTTAGTTAGAGGTGCATCTCTTAGTTAGAGGCGCATCTCTTAGTTCGAGGCGCATCTCTTAATTAGAGGAGTATCTTTCATGTCGTAAGAGGAGATTTCATCTCTCATGCTCGAAACATAACAAACGTGAGGATCCCTGCTATGGTATGGAAGAGCGTTGTATTTTTAATTTATTTCATTTCACGAAACATTAGCACGGACAGTTTCAATACCTGATCAATCGTTATTGTACCAATATCACTAGTATTCACGTTAATGATTAAGGCAGTTACGTGTAATAAATAACAAACAAGTAATCCGACATTGCTTGAAGGAGCTGATGTATCCATACCCAGTTACCTATTTAAATTTAGAAACAATTCGATTTATTTCACAGGCAGCTGAAAGTTTACCTAAGACTACAAGACATACAACTCCTTCGTTCGGCCTTATGCTTACCTGCGTAGATCTACTTATTTGTCTGTGTATGCTTACCCACCTAATCTTATCAGAGTGACATGCATGAAGTTCTTTTCATACGCGTGGTAGTGCCTAATTATGTACTGTAAACTACTACTGTTTCCTGGAGACGTTCATCGATGAAAATCTGTTGACAACGTATGTTGGGTCAAACAAGTTTTGTTTCGAAGTCGATCTAATGAAAGTTCAATCAACACTCAATTCACCCTTACCCTGTAGATTGAATTGTCTTCTACAAATTGAGTGTATCCTCTGCGTGCAAGTACCAAGCGACGTCCGTGCAGATGCATTCACAATCATCCCCTCTTCCATGCTCCATTTGAATCATTCATAGCGCTCGTACTGAGGGCTTTTTAGCCACAAACACTCGCGGGACTTTTCGATAGATGAACCAATCGCAAATGCAACCGCCAGCCGTTCTGTTTGGAGCACTCGCCTTTAATGATGTTGCGTTGGGTGTTCTTGCACTCTAACAAATTTGTGGGCCATATTTTGCACACTAGTGCGTTATGGCAAAGGGTCTCAAATAAATAGGGAGAATGTAGTCTCGATTCTAAAGAATTCATGATTTCCCGTAAAATAATGCAAGCCTGCACAACATCTTGTAAACTAATTTGTTAATGTAAGAATGGGGGAATCTTACGAAGACGCATTCGATGTACGGTGCCTGCCCTGCTGTGTCTGGTGC
>VCRD01000987.1:41222-112194 GCA_006783055.1 Trinorchestia longiramus | reverse complement strand
CCTGACCTGCTGTGTCTGGTGCCTGACCTGCTGTGCCTAGTGGGCCTGCCCTGCTGTGTCTGGTGCCTGACCTGCTGTGCCTAGTGGGCCTGCCCTGCTGTGTCTGGTGCCTGCCCTGCTGTGCCTAGTGGGCCTGTGAATTTGGTGTATCTCTGTGTCTTGTGTTCCAATGAACTTTGTTTTCTACAGTGTTTAGTGTCTCTTTTTGTCTCGTGACCTTATGTAACTGACGTCTTTATGCGCCTAATGTTTCTCTGGCTGGTGGTTTTATGTACTTGGTGTCCCTCTGTGCCTCGATGCCTTTGTACCTGGTGTCTGTGTACCTAGTGTCTGGTGCGCCTTATGTGCCTGTGTACCTAGTGTCTGGTGCGCTTTATATACCTGTGTATCTAGTGTCTGGTGCGTCTTATGTCCTGTGTACCTAGTGTCAGATGCATGTGGGTTGCTTGTGTACCTAGTGTCTGGTGAGCCTTATGTGCCTGTGTACCTAGTGTCAGATGCATCTGGGTTTCCTGTGTACCTAGTGTCAGGTGTATCTGGGTTTCCTGTGTACCTAGTGTCAGATGCATCTGGGTTTCCTGTGTACCTAGTGTCAGATGCATCTGGGTTTCCTGTGTACCTAGTGTCAGATGCATCTGGGTTTCCTGTGTACCTATGTAGTGTCAGATGCATCTGGGTTTCCTGTGTACCTAGTGTCAGATGCATCTGGGTTTCCTGTGTACCTAGTGTCAGATGCATCTGGGTTTCCTGTGTACCTAGTGTCAGATGCATCTGGGTTGCTTGTGTACCTAGTGTCAGATGCATCTGGGTTGCTTGTGCCTAGTGTCAGATGCATCTGGGTTGCTTGTGCCTAGTGTCTGGTGGGTTTGGTGTCACCCTGCACGCCGGTGTGTCGCGTCTGCAGCACACAATTTAAGACCCAACTCTTGTTTTTCCACTCTGCGGTCAGCGAGAACATTCCCAACGTGAACAACTGGGACTGCTGCTTCCTCCCCGCCTTAAGTACACTGGAATGGATGCCGTTTTCATTTTTAATAAAAACTTTGAGTTTGTTGGGACGGCAGTTGTGGAGTTGTGAGCTCAACACACGCACTCGCTCTCGTCTCCACAGCAGCCTGATGCCATCGACGAGAAAACTTCCCATTTACTGAACTAACGAACTCCTGTTCAAACGGCTGCACAACTTCTGCCTCATTCAACTTAACTTGTCTAAACGAATATATGCATAAATATTCATGACCAGCCAAAAGTTTGAGACCACATCAAAATTTTTACCTACGTTGGTTAAATCTTGAAGTTTGGAAAAATAAATATGCCCATTTTATGTTATAGTAAGTCCTTATAAGAATTTCAAGAAGATTACTCAATGAGTATTCGGAGTTTGTCACGTAAAAACCTTGGAAGCTGCTTTTGTAGGGCTGCCACAAGTCCTTGAAAATCTTGAGATGTTGTTGAAAAAATTTATTTATCCATGAATTGTGAAATGTTCCACAAAAATTGTTTTGTGTTCTCAGATTTTGAAAATTAAAAAGAGTGAGTTATTGAAACCGAACACAAGCAGCTTATATAACTTGAATGCATATTGTGAGTGTGTATTGTGTGACAGTGGTTGTTAAATAACTGCACTCGTCTGTATTTTTATATGAATGGATTTGATCAAATCCATACCTAACCCTGGTATCTTTCTATCACTTAATTATCAGTGAGTGTGACAAAAGAAAAAATCATGTAAATAGTTATACAGGAACAAATTTATATATTTCTAGACAAAATTCTCTCATACTTTCTATCCAAAATTAAGTAAGAGAATTACAGTATCTTACGGAGTAAGAGCATGGCTCTTACTGAAAATAATGTAACCCTCTTTACCTGAACTTCTTAAATAGTTGTGACTTGTGATGCAGTATAGCTATTTTTAGCGTGTGGGAACAATTTGCATAACATTTCCTGAGCTATTTATCTTTTGTTTTATCAAAATCAACTAAAAAACCTTAGAAGGAGAAAAAATATGCAACAATAAATACCATACATTCCGATAAAAAACACCCATTTCCTTTTGTATTTCTATTCAGATGTGTATCTTCTTTCATTCATATTGTTTTCAGTGGTGTGGTCTAGGATACGGAGGTATGCAACAACCAGTACGTAAATTAAACTAATTGTGACAAAATTCTTCCTGAGTATCATGCAATTATTGTTCGCTAGCAGGAGCTGTATTGCACACGTGAAGTCTTTTGTAAATGAAGAAATTGAATTTGATAACTAAAGTGAGATCTCAAAATCGTTTAGTTAAAATTCTTAAGAATTTTACTTGATTTGTCATGTGAAACCGTGAGAATGGTACGAGCTGTTACGATTTATTTTGATGATAGAAGTATTTTATGTATCTAGAGAAAATACCAACTCAGGAAAGTATTGAATTAATGTTCAGCTGCAAAACATTTTAATTTTAAATATGGAATGGTACTTTTCATACAGCATTCGTTCACGGTAAAAGTTGCATTATTCGATAATTTTCGTAAAAAATAAAAGTCTACGGACTTCAATACCAGTATTTAACTTACTCGTGAATTTTTTAGTTTGCAGCATCTCACAAACAAATTATGTATGATAATGCTCGTACGTTGTACAAAAGCTACATTCCAAAAGCTTTCCACCATTTAATATGATTTTGGAATTGCCTATGATCATAACCAGTAAATAAAACTGAAGCGTAATTCCGTATGCTCTATACCTATTTACTCGGCGTGAAATGTACACACTGTTGTCGGACAACCGTGTATAAAACTAGGCCGAGTTTAACTTGTATTCATGATTGTGATTAGCTTTCGTACAAATGGAAGTAATTTCGCTGATTCTTCACAATGACGTACGTTGGAACGTACAATTTAGTTAGTGAGAATATCTTCGGATATTCTCTTAATCAGGAATACTAAATTCAGTCAACTGAACGAGACTCGATTAAACTAAGCTCATTGTACAAGTTGACATCGAGCCCTTGCAAAAATCGATTAAAATTTGCATATAAATCATTGCATATTCTCTCTTTGGTTTTAATCAAAATGTGGTGGCATTTTACGATATTTCAACGCATAAGCCAGATTGATAAAGCCCCTGGTTCAATTTGCAAAAATTAGAATTTCCTTCGGAATTATGCAAACTCATTTCTTAAGCGTTAAAAGTCTCGATAAATAAAATTCTATGAGCTGTGATTTCTTGATTAAAAAAAAGTGTAGACTTGTTTAAAAGAGATAAATTTTCTTACTGAATAGTGCTTGAAATTTACTAGTTAATGAGGGCTTTCACTTCACGTATATTAACTGATAGGCATAACTGGGTTAAAACAGAGCTAAGAAATAGAAAATAGTTCATGACAAAAAAGTTGGAAACGGGAATTTTTAACGATAAGTCCTCAGTTTTAAGAACAAGTATGTATATAATCATAGAAGTCACATTAGTGCATATTTATCTCTTGGACAATAAACGTTTTTTATTAGTGCAAGCTTGAATTACATGTACGTTGAAGAAACTTACGCATAATCAATTTTGACGGCCGTATGTTCATTAGATTACACTTGCTCAGAACACCACACCATCGTTGACAAGGGTAAAACTTCATTTCTCGTAAGTACTTCTTACTGGGAAAAATAATAATCGACTTAAGATTAAAAATGTATTGAACGTCGGTCTTGTAGCGCTTTATGTATGTCACTTTAAGAACTAAACCCCTGCATAATTTGGTATTGTTGGTATGTTCTATAGAGTAGGGTCAACGGTACACGGAGCTTGTCCATCAATTCTATAGAGAAAAATCTGATTGCAAGTATGCCGGAAAGGTCCTGTAAACCTGAACATTTTTTACGGTACAAATAATAGAATGTTGTGTAATTATGTTCTTCTGTTTTGACCATGTGCTGCAGTTAGAAGAAATAATATAAGTACCTCGTAAATATTTTCTATTTTAATGCATTGCAATTCTTGTAAAAGTACAAGTGATGTCATACGAAAATATTAAAAAATTGATTAGTAAGCCCATATTCTTGTTAATGCATTTGTCAGCATGTCTTTTTAAATACTAGACAAAACATAAAATATAATCGGACTTCTATATAATATCAATTGTTAGTCATCGCTTGGCAGGCGCATCAGCGACGAAAATCCGAATTATTTAAGGTGGTACGAGTGAAAATTCAAGCTTTGATGATAACTCGTGCAAAACATGTTGCAGCAACGTAACCAAAGCGGAATAATTTATTGCAAATTTAGCTTACTTAACAGGAATTGTTATAAATCATGAACTAGCAGAGAAAAGATGATATCGGACGTCGATATTCATGTAAACAACGATGTTCTAAACAGTGTGACCGAGACTAAACGCGTCTAATCTTCAGATAATGGCTGCAGTCTCAAAGTCTGTAAAAATTTAGAAAAGTGAAAGCATTATATTGTCTGATACGTCATCGTTTACTTTACAAACGGCTGACTCCATAGATGCAGAACACAAAGGAAAGCTTAATATCATGATTCATGCTCTCAACGGTCATACACGGATGAAGGCAATGATTTGGTCAGCTCTCACGTGTAATTAAATTGAACCATTATACGGACTGATATGTCAACACACTCAATAATGGAATCCTTATAATGAGTTGTAAGGCCTCAATGATGCCGAGAACTATTCTATTTCCATAAGATTATGCTCCTATTTGCACTGCTCAAATAGTTAATACTTGGTTCGGGGAGCATTGAAATTTCATCAAGCCCCTTCCTTTCCATCTCAATAGCAAAGCCCTTCTATTATTGAACCATTGCAGTGAGACTTGGAGCAAAGAACGAGAGTAATTGACTCCTACATAGCTGAAGAAATTGGCTTAGGTTCTAGTGAAAGAATGGTAAAATATTTCAATGGGAATCATTCAGATATATTACGAATTGGTATCACAAAGAAATGAAAGATTTAGATGCAAATTTTTGTCCAGAATCTTTAAAATTATTGTATATTGCATTTAATGTTCGTAACGGTCTTCCTGCTCCCATAACTTAAGAGATGGGAAATGCCACGCGCGTAACTTAAAATTTTCTGGAATGAAGTTAAAAAATTTAGAAATTTGATTTTTCATAAATATCAAGCGTGTTCAAATTTTCCGTTTGAACTAAAATTAATTACTAACATCTCAATTTTAAAAAACTAAGGGACCATCTGAGCCTCATAATTAAAATCCATTTTCAATTTTGTCATGTAAACATACAAGAAACATTTTAAGGCAATACTTGACTCAAAAAATAAAAATATCTTCCAAAATTTAACTTTTTTGAAGTAAATATTTAACATTTTTAAAGATCCAGTCTGTACGTACACTTCTTCCTTGGTGTCCGTGTCGGGAGTTCACAGTACTGACATTTATGTGATGGAGTAACTAGTTTTACCTTTCAAGACTGAGAGAAACGGCATAATTTCCAATGATTTTAATCAGTTTCGTGCATAATGTTTGCTATATTGACCTCGTATGTATCCCCATTCAATTATTTTTTCAAGTTCAATGGCAATAATAAGCAATAATTTGTTTTATTATGCTACGTAATCACAAAATTAATTCTTGTGTGTGTTTCAGAGGCATAAATATTGGAATTTCACTTCATGAATTTTAAATATATTACCTGCATAACTCATATCGATGAAATAATTATCACTATTCAAACTATTGCTATAATTTTAATAAGACTGAAGAAAGATTGAGAATCAGATAGTTTATTTTGATTCAGAGTAAAAGCTCCTCTCAAACCTGGACACTTGTTACAGCCGTGCTTTGTCTTTGATGTTCACGCCTCACCACAGCTCCAGACTCGTACCTTAGAAACCTGCTTTATTTTAACGAGCAATTTAGAATGCACCCGCTGGGGAGTGAGGGAATGAGAGCCGTGCTAATTATTCCTTGATGCTCTCAAATGAAAATGATTGCAACTTTCGAGGCTAGTATGATGACTAACGCGTTCATGAACTTCTGAAGAGCAATTTTTATTGCGTTTACGATTGTTTTTTTCGCAGCAGCATAATGTGTTTGTTAGCACATTTGAAATTAATCTTTTGTATTGGATGTGCCGATGTTAATTTAAAAGATTTTGATGCTGCTTTAGCAGTTTATTACTCTAATTGCAAAAATATGCATTTTTTATTCTGTGACAAAATATTCGGAGGTAATGAGAGGAAAATTTTTCGTGCGAGTGAAATCACATAGTCATTTTGTTGTGGTATATTTACATTGTATTTAATTAACAAAATAAATTTTAAATTTTTTCTTTACGAGTTTGAGAAAAATAATTGATCAAATAAATAAAAAATTTACCTTTCATCAGATACATCCGATGAACTCACAGTAGAATATTAGCAAAATCTCTGAATAATTTTCAAGTATAAGAACTGATGACTCTCTGTGAAATGAATTATTTCCCTTATTTACCTTGACATCATTCTCACTGCCATCGAGAGAGCATATTCGAGAGGACTGTCCTGCAGCGCGGGGACTTTGCGCTCCTCCAGCGATATAAAAGCCTCCTGAGCTCCCCTCATGAAGTGTGCTGCTCGTTTTCATGAACGGATCTTGAGGACGATTGATTTCAAATGAAGATTCAGGTGTCCATTGTAACATGCCTCTTGCCTGTACACGGCAGTCGCAGGCTTAAATTGTGCTTAGAATGACGTCTTGTTTCTATTTTTTTATTTCAAATGAAGATTCAGCTGTCCATTGTAACATGCGTCTTGCCTGTACACGGCAGTCTCAGGCTTAAATTGTGCTTAGAATGGCGTCTTGTTTCTATTTTTTTATTTCAAATGAAGATTCAGGTGTCCATTGTAACATGCGTCTTGCCTGTACACGGCAGTTGCAGGCTTGACACTTTAACCACCATACTCGTATATGGTACAAGGGACCTTGTTATACATACACACTAATTTGGGAGTCGCGGTCGATGTGTTAAATTGTGCTTAGAATGACTGCTTGCTTCAATTTTCTTTCTTTTTATTCCTCTAGCTGCGAAGGCGCGCGTACCGTACAATCGATATCACGCACGAGTATGTGCATGTTGTGTTGATAAAAAACGTTTATTATTTAATTACTTGTAATTTAAAAATGGTTGTGGCCTCTAGCAAATCGTTTTCGATACGGCTGAGACACAGATCTACTTAGTCCAAACTAATAAGTATGTATGATTGGATGCAAAGCTCACATTAGCTCAGTTGACAAGCAAGCCATAAGAGTGCCTCATTTTTGAGTCTCGTCATACCTTAAAACACATACTCTTATAATTCTTTAGCGTTTTAGAGGCTCAAGGCGAGCAATGTGCTTCCAAAATTCCGAAATTTTACCCCCGTTTTTTTGACTATCCAAACTTTCTTGAGCCTGTTTTTAGCTGTAGAAACCCTTACATCGCGTGCTGGCCTGCGTTTAAAAGCGCGTTTTGTGAAGCAAGCACCTGTTGGCTGTACTCCACCTGAGCTGTTAAGAAGCAGCTTCTGGACGCAGCACTCGAACAGCAGGTATTTTGGAACTCAGTTGAGCTCATGTCGTGGTCATGTTAGGGTGTGTTGCGCTGCTTCATCATGCGTTACTTCCTACGCGCTGTATTCGCCTTTACGCACCAGTTTTTCCTCCTCTAATTCCAAATTTCCCCAAATGTTGATCTACGATGCGTGCAGAATTTTCAAGTTTAAATCTACCATTACCTTCATAATGGCTGATATTCTTTGGAAGAACCTCATTTTTGTTTTACTGACTTGGATTTTATGAGTCCCTTGCGATTTTTTGTTATAAGTAAAATAATTCAGTTTTGATCATTTTATTCACTTCGTAACGGTCTGCATGCATTTCTGCTCGTGCTAATATCAGCATTGTGAAAGTAATTATGTAATCCATCATGAGTGAGCATGAAATGGTCTCCTAGTGTCAATTTCAAGTTAATTGGACAACAACAAGCTGTTAATAACCCACTAACGTTCGCTCGTGCATCCTTTTATTTTTTGTGCCCTCGTTATTCTATTGAACTTGAAAAGATGAATCCAATTACTGCAGATTCACGTGTGCTGAAATAGAGTAGCAGCTTTACAAAGCATCTGCTACATGAGATTTATTGCAGGATAAAACTTCAGTGATGCTGTGTCGCTAACTCGAGCTCAGTTTACATCTGCCTTGTACGTGATGAAATCACAAGTAGCAGTGCAACCTTGCAGTAACACTCCGTGCGTTGTAAAGATCATGTGGTGCACACTGTGTTGCATACTCACACTCTTGCTGCTGTGAAAAGATCATGTGTTGCACACACGCTATGTTGTGTCGTACACACACTGTGCTGTGTTGCACACACACTGTGCTGTGTTGCACACACGCTGTGCTGTGTTGCACACACACACTGTGTTGCACACACACTGTTGCTGCTGTGAACACTGCAACACATCTGCAGCACGCCATCAGCGCAACGTTCAGATCATCTCCAACCTCGTGCTCCTTACATTTGCTAAGTTCGCAATTGTTAACTTCTGAACTAAAGTCCATTACATAAGACAGAGAGTTCACATGGAATGTTAATATGCTTTATAATTCCTTCCACCTTAATGTAATCTACCAGTTTTTATGGACAATTAGATCATTTGTGTTCAGAGTAACAAATTTAGATTGTAAGAAGTACCACTGAGTTGCATGCCTGTCTTATGGACCTTGTATGAACAGCAGAAAATAATTGGGTGTAGGACTTGATATTTTGGTGCTTCTGCCACTTCTGTCATTATTACTAAAATCTGACTTTGAGTTTTTGCGTTGGGTCCTGGGTGTAAAATAATGTTGCTGTCCTGGAGGTAAAAAGTGTCTCGAAGTATGGAGTTCGGCTAGCAATTAACGAATTGAAACATGAGTAAATGTAAAATAATTTTTAGTGGCAAATTATACATAATTCGCTATTGGTTGATGTGAACTCAACATCACGTAGCAATTTACTGGTAAGGACGCACTGCGTGACAATCACTAGACTACAAACCTACTCTTACAGGGACAACATCAGCATTTTAGTAAGATGAACTATTAAAGTTTTGTATAATTCGTTGTTTGTATGTATGTTGAGCTTCAGTTTTTGCAGCTATATGCCATCAATCATTATGTCAATTTTAATTATCACATTATACGAGTTAAACTAATTTTGATAGAGATTTTTTGTCGTAAATTCAAGTTCGGGATTTGCTAACTTGATTTCAAGTGCTAATATTCCTTGAAAATTTAAGCTTGAGATGACATATCGATTACAGGGCACCAACAATAAAAACACGTATTTCCTATGCGAATATTTACTATTTCAGTTGTATTCTATAATCTATCAATGGGAACTCACCTCAATTATCCCTACAACATGAACACGGCATAATTTAACCCAAACTTCTCCTTGCTATTGCTGAGGCAATAATTAACTTGCTTTGAATACTCCACTAACGTAACAACTAGCATTGTATTTAAGACTGGTATTCAGGTCGTAGTTCTGTTATCCGTAATGCTACCCAACATCACCATAACGAAGCAAACGTTCCATTCTGCAAGTATTGCTTCATGAGCGAGTGACATGATTTTTCTCATTTCATTCAAGAAATTTGGAATTTCAAATTAGAAGAGCAAGAAAACTGAAATGAAAGTGCTGAATGTCTGTGTCTAGGAGTCACTGCTTGCATTATTAGGAGCAGGTGTCAGTTTTGTCATACTCTGGAATACTAGTAAAGTGTTGAGCCTGTGAAGATCAACATCAGTTCTACCTGCAGTTACACTAAGCAAGAGCTAGAGTCTCAAGAAGTCAGCCCACTGCTATAGTGAGTGCTGAATGAGCTCTAATCCAGTGTGAATAGGATGAAAGTCCCATTTCCCACGTTATCGAATATTTATCTTCGTGCATGTGGATGGGAAACACATGAAATAATTATTTTAACAAATTTCAAAAATTATAATTTCTATTCGAAGTATCTAATCTTTTAGGAGACAAATTTCTGAATTTCTTAAGTGACTAACGGATTTCGGTTGGAAAGTTTAAATAGGATTTGCACTCACATTTTTCTAAGGCAAACGAAACTTTATCACCATCTCGTACAGCGGACCAAATTTAAGATCTTCTTCCTCTCCATTAGCTATTCATTGTCTAGACTCACTAGAGAGCTTAGTAAAGAAGCTCTGGGCTTTCATTATCACTTAACTTCGATAAAGAATAGTTACCAGAGTCCACAGCTTTTTTCGTGCTAACAAATATTAGAAGGTAAGACTTTAACTTGCGGCTCAAATCACATTTTTACTTAAGGCGTCTCGCTGCAAGAATTTCCAGGGAGTGCATGAGCTTATTTAAACTTTGTATTTCACAAATGAAGTCAGTTTGTGGGAACAATTAATGAAAATTGATCCTAATCATTTTCATGCCCTGCGGTGTCAACAAGAATGCAGTGTAGGAGTATTCCCGACTTCTCACTTGCGTCCATTTAGTACGCAGTTACAGTCTACATCTCATACCGGTCACGAGGAAGTCTCTGACGGAACATTAATCCCAAGTTTTCTTATCTTGTAAACGCTTTTCACGAAATTTCAAATTTTACTAACGCTTCCAGTTTATGTAAAGGCTTGTTTTTTCTGTTTGAAAAAATTCTGTTAACATTTTTATAATTACTGGAAAACTTTCGCGAAAAGAATTTCTAGCTAAAATAAAATAAATGTAATGACACAGCAGGTTGCTGACGTGCCCTTGTTGTTCTGGTGATCCTCGACGCTGTTTGAGGCTTTACGTGTCGCTGAAGTGCTCAGAACTGATTATTATTCTCATTTATTCTATACTAGCCAGTTCCCGTGGAAATTCCACGGTTTATATTTGACTGATTTAAAATTATTATAAAGACTAGGGTACCCGTGCCATCAAAAATGATGGTAAATCTAGTGCCTAATAAACACTTAGAATACAGTATTTTTGAGCTGCAATAGAAGTAGTTATAGCCATTCGTGTCATATCTTAGATACAGAAATTCAGCATTACTGAAAGCAACTACGAGTTTGTCTATATATATTGTAATATGCAATACCCCGCCGAACTCGGTATCCACGATACGGACTCGAGTATATAAGGCTCTGGATCTCTCTAATTTTTTTGAAAGTGACTTATTATAGTGCACTTGTAGCGCGAAAATGAGTATTAATTGACCAGTGAACTGAAACCAAGACCGCCAGTGCTAATTTCTTCCTATGTATTTTCAAGAGCGTGACAGGAAACATCTAAATAAATAAATATAAAAGCACACGACGGTCATTCCTAGTATTAGATTAGATTGGATGAATGCATTAAAAATTTGCGACGAATTATTGCGTTTTAAATTAATATTTTTCATTAATATATACAGAACTTCCATTGTGTATGTTATATACCGATAACATGGCCCAGATAGTACCCGTTGAAATTACTTAATTTAAAAGTGATAAAATTCAGGATCTATAAAATAAGATACTTTTTTCAGTTCTACCCGTGGTATTGTCAGGACCTGAATATTTTTTATGAATGTATACAGAACTTCCATTTCTATTTCATCTACCGCTAACATGGCCGTGTAAGAGAAGAAAGCTAATAACAAAAAAAAAATCGAGTATTTTATAGAGATCCGGTGCCTTTGATATCCACAATACAATGCTTGTAATACATGCATACCCGTTCCGATTTCAGTTCAATAATTTTTTTCTGTAATAGATAGGAAGTAATGGGACGGACACACACAGGTACAGAGAGAGAGTGAGAGATGGAGATACATAGTCGATTATATATGTAGATGAGCGTTTAACATCTCAATGCTTTCAGTAATATCAAGAATTAATAAAATGAATACACATTAGCCGATGTTAGGATCAAAAGGCGAGTTCTTGATAAACGCCTAAAACGCATAAAAAGTTTGTAAATCATCCAGCAATAAAAAATTCTGTAAACTTTCACGGACAGTACTGTGTGTCAAACATGACAACTTTTGAGCGTTTAGACGCCATGAGGCAGCAATTATGGACATCAGTACGAACAACATGTAACAACTGCTCTGAGAAATAAAGCATTTCTTTGTTATGTGTTCACCATTGTTTGAATAACTTGAAACTTTTGAGCTAAACGCTAAATGTTGACTTGTGAAGGAGCACATGCAACCGTATAGTAATTTTCCTAGGCTTCCTATCCGAGCAAATCTGATTACGGCTCCTGTTCCATCAAAATTAATCCTCACATTTTCCTAAAGGGATAATTTTAATGCCGGAATGTGCCGTTTATCTAAAATGTCATCCGGAAATGAACATCTTTCGCTCTTTACAGCTACGCGTCTTTAGTGAAAAATTATGCAGTGAAAATTTGAGCGCTGAAAATAAATACGAATACTCATTTTAAAGATTAATTTTTTGAGGTCAATCATGTTTACATAGAATATAAGTATTCTACTTCTTCTCATCAACCATTCCTGCAGTCGTGCCTTCTGTAACTTCACTTTCCTATTTTTCTTCATTTCCAAACGCTTCCTGAGCCTTTTGATCCGTTGTAACTGGCGGCAGAGCGAATCCCGCCCGCAATGAATGTCGGTCCTTATTTACGGCTGCAAGTCTTCACAGTATAAGAGGCCATTACTCTACTGCACCTGAACTGAGCCTGAGTGAGGAGTCACAACGAGGTCTGTTTCGAGAAGTCCACAAAATGAAAAGTGTTCTGTCTGGTAAACGCCTTGGTTTGGTCTTTTATTTGACGCCGTGTCAATCAAGGCACACTTTCTGAAAACGTGACAAACAAAATATTTACTGGCTTAGAAAATAACGCAAAAATCATGGAATGTCTTTTCGTACATTATAGTTACGAACGGCTCCTCCAAGCATGCATGAGATTTCTGAACACTACTTGGGTGTGTCAACTAATAATGTCTATTCTTGTCATTCTATCGTAGGTAACTGACGCTCCTCAGTGGTATCTGTAGCTGCATTAGTTGTGAGATAAGCACTTTTCTTTACAGACGCCTGTCGTACTGTATGGTATGCAGATCCCATGCTTTCTTTTGCCTACATGCCCTAGCGATGGAGGCGACGTAGTGCGAATACATTTGCACGTATGCGTTTGCTTGTGTTTTCCTACTCCATGCGTATTTCTTCTCCTTTTTTTTAGATTCTAAATACTGGTGCTTTTCGCTAGCGGTAGCGAAGTGTGCTAAGCTACACTCTGATATTTCTGCCCTATGTAGTACCACGTGAACTAAATCTTCACCGAGGTTCAATTTTATGATTGCCTTAATTAAAAAAAAGAATTATTGAGAGTAAAATTTTATAATAATTTTCATATTCTGATTTCAATGTTACTTTTATAATTCTTAGAAGTGATGGAAAGGGATTTTAGTTGATATAGTTGATATATAGTTGATATATAGTTGATATATAGTAATTCTATATCAACGAAACTAAGTTTTCAGTCGAGTCGTCAATTCTGTAGATGATAATTTTTTTAATTTTGGGTTTAAATCTTGCATAGGACTTTCAAATTATCGTTTAAACTATTGAGATACGCAAAACTTATTGCCTATTTGAGTAATTTACAATTTATGTTGGTAATAATTATTGAGACTATGACAGAAATTTCAGTGAAAATGACAAATCATTGTTAATTTTACGAAATGAAGGAAAAGGAATATCGATTCTGGGTATGAGGAGGTCGTCACATAGGCATGAGGAGGCTCGTCACATAGGCATGAGGAGGTCGTCACATAGGCATGAGGAGGTCGTCACATAGGCAAGAAGGTCGTCACATAGGCATGAGAAGGTCGTCACATAGGCATGTTGAGGCTCATACTACTGCTGCCAGCATTCACTTCCAGACTCAAGCAGCTCAACTTCAAGCGCCTGTGACAGAAAATCTTGCCTGATTGCTAAGTACGCCTCATCACACAAACAACACGTCAGCAGATCTTGTAAATGAACTCCCAAATTTCTCCCTTCTTTCTCTGTAGACGTCTAATTTTTCATGCCGCTTATGCCGTTATAAACTTGGGAATCTGCGCCACCATTGTGGGAAGTTTGAATACGACTAAAATTATGGAGAAATACAAATTTCGTTTTGTATTATTCAGGCATGGATAGACTGGTGAAAATGCGAAATAATTTTCTGTATGTGTAAATGGGCTACAAATAAGCAATGCCTGCGTGTTTTTCATGTGCATCGCAAACCTGTTCTTTCATTATTGTAGTTTTCTGTTTCAATGAGCCGTGCTCTGTCCTTTACTGTGTCTAACCTGTGAAGCACATCATTGCACACTTTTTGCAGGGTTGGAACTGCATTCTGACTCCAGCATGCTGCTCGTGATCTATGTCTATTAATATTGCTACTGTTAATAGCCACAAAATGAAGTATTTTCCTAAGTGACGAAGGATTTGCTAATAAATAATATAAAATCTTAGCTAGTTAGAGGGTAAAATAATTAAAGTAGTAGTGTTTTATAAACAATAGCTATGCAATGACATAACTAACATAACGGCGAGCAGGTTTTCTGTAAAGATGGAGGAAATTGATGCATTAGACGAAACTGGAAAACGAGCAGACGTAAAATTCTTCTATTTAATAACCCGTGAACGACGTTTCCTTTTAAAAATCTCCGCTTTTTTTGCTGCTTCCCGCTCACACGCGAAAGAAAAAATATTTCACTGAGAACGGCAAATTCTGGCAGGAAGAAAAAAAAACTTCAAGTTTGTGTGTTGCATGCACGTCATGAATGCGCTCGCTGAAGCGATAACCACCATTACCTACGACCGAATTCCTTCAGTAACCTGAGCTCCTACATTTGCAGACATTTTCTGTTTTGTTACGGTCATTAAATCACGAAATTGACGTACAAAGGAAATGATTCCTCATTTTTTCCGATTGGTCGCACAAAGTGTGGAGCGACTTCTATATTATGGCAGCTGTAGGTAAGGGTACTGACACAATTTATTATTCTTTATATTGGTTGCAGAAAAATTATTGTTATGGGAGCCCCTCCCGCCCGTATGTAGCATCACAAAATAGAACAAACAGCTTGTTACTGTCAAGTTTACCTCCCCGGAAGCACGCTGTAGTTCTTGATAATTGTATAGTCTCTATTTTCTAGAGCGAATTAGTTGATTTGTAGTCAATATCACATGTAAGGTATAAATAACAACTGACCAGAAAAGAACATCGTTAATTGCAAACGTTTCGGAATACAAAGATCCTATTTTCCGTGCTGATATTAGACAAAAGTCAAACCTAAAATAAGCCGAAATTGAAATCGGAAAACACATTTGTTTTTATAATTTAAAGCTTCATTTTCTTCCATTCAGTGTCTATTCTTTTTATAAACTATGTAAGCCAAGACGCAGCCCCAGTCCTGAGGACTGTTCGGCTGGTTCTCTATTTACCAGTTCTTCAGTTTACACTAGAAAAAGCGACCAATTTATAAAACTCACCGCAGTTCTGATTGATCAAGCAAAATAAATTAAAACTTGTGTGAAGATCCAGTTGTATCACTTTGTTCCGGTGAAACATAACCAAAACAAGATAGCAAATACGAGAATAATGCATACCTCATTTTATGAACATGAACTTACGACAATATTGCATTGAATTTGATCTTAATTTCCTACGTCATGACGAAGGATGAGTGAATAGTCTAACTAATTTGTATAAACTTGCACGATCAGTTGCATTTGTGATCCTGTTAAAATAAAAGTATCAGCAGTCATGGGGTCCAGCACCCCTGATAATAGGATACAAAGTTCACACACTCTGGAGTAGGTACTTTATCTGTTAGGAGCCTCATTTTCTGTAAAAAAAACGCCTAAAATTCATTCTAGAAATCCCTTCAAACTATGAATTCTAAAGACAGCAATTAAGCTACAACTTAGTAATATTGCAGTGCAATTGTCAGTGAATCGATGTAAAGAAATACATTGAGGGAGTTTCTTCGTTTTATGTTCTTCCTTACTTTCAAATCGTCCGTCCATTTGACTTGGCGCAAAACTTGTTCGTTTTCTCCCCAATTGCATTCGATGCATCAAAAGAAGCTGCTGAGTCAACGTTTACAATTAACTTGCTCCAGCACGTCTTCTCATTCAGCAGTTTATAGGTCGTTAACTTTTCAACCCGTGCAACAAAATCGAAGTATTTTTCAATGCGCTTCTTTGAAATCGAACTTTGATTTTGTCTAAATCTGCTCAGCGGTTCACTTGTTTTTTTTTTATTTTACTGGAAAACGTAGTAATTTTTTAGATGTCTATCCCAGTCGATGTTTTTCTTGTTTTCTTCTATTCTAGTATTTCCCCTTGTCAATTGTAGAATCCAATGAAGCGATGACTTTAGCTTTGTTTTAGTGTCCAGACTTGTTAGCTGCTGCCTTCCAATGTTGGTTGGCAGCGACATGCGCCAGACAAGATGAAAACTTTTTCATTTCTTTCTCAGTATCACTTCCTTTCGAAACGTCGTTTGAAAAGTCATTTGATGCATGATTTTAGGTTAAACTAGCATTGACGATCCTGTCAGACGGTTTGCGTACATATCAAACCTTGAATTTGCAAGACATTTACCAAATATTACTAAACGTCTTATAATGAAGTATTCAGTTTTGGAAAGAAGCCAAGATAGAACGAGTCCAAGGAAAATGTTTGACATTTTGCACAGCTCACAGCATGTGGCCTATGCTCAAGTTTCCTTAGTCTTGTTTATTTGACAACAGCTTCGACAACAATAATTGTATCTAAATGTGACCAAATTATTAGCATTAAACTCTCTGCTGTATATAATAACAACATTACAATACAGGTTAATTTGTATCGTTGACCATTTATTATAATTTAAAAAAAATCCATAATATCTGCAGCAACATCTAGCTTACATACTCGTATTCCCGATAGGAATGAGTAATTCATTCCAAATGCACCATTATCACTGCGTTCGGAGGAGCAGGAATTAGACTACTAAAAAACTACATACGTATTTTCATCAATGCAAAGAATTCTTAAACTAGATTTAAGCAAACTACATGCAAGCAGTTATCCATATAGTTAATTAACTCATACTTCCAAGAATTCAATGGTTCAACAAACGGTAAACGAAAAGGATGAGGGAGATCACGCATGGACGATACAACCTTCATATTTTTGGACAAATAAATCTTCTCAGTGGCAGCCTCAACGAACATACAAAAAGAATAGAATAGAATGAGGCTACAGGAACGAACCATCTGGCCCATTCTTGGGTCGGATAATTACTTCGATAATTATTCGGTCGTTTACCCAAGTCCCATGCCGTATTTCTAGCCCCGTCAACCATGTCGGTAGCGGGATTCGAACCCGGGTCTTTCCGCTCGCAAGCAGATTCGCTCACCAGTCGACCAAGCTGGTGATGTTAAGAAAGTCTATGCACTCATTTCTTCCGACAAGAGGGTGATGGTGTCTGCCAAATTGATGCTGATGAATCCAACTCCTCTTTGATGTTTGTCAAAAAGGCTGTGAATGTGAACATCAAAATTTAGACTGAATTATTGAGAGTGAAGTGTTCCTCTGGATTAAGTAAATATTTCAAGTCTGTGTACCGGCTTACAAATTAAATTTTATACAGCAGTAATGCAAAGAGTATTTCACTGCTTTCTGGAGTAAACAGGCATGCCACTTTAAAGCTTTAATAACACCACAATAGACTTTGCAATTTGGTCAAGTTAGTGACTTGTCTGCTAAAGAATACACACGCAAATGTAGCTGTTCTAAAGGAAGCCTTTCATCTCTGATATCTAGTTTTGGTGGAGAGACGTAGTACCGTAAAACGATCCTGCAATTCAAAAATTACTCTTTTAGATGCCGTGGTCAAGGCAGTTGGAGATTATTTGAAGCATGAGGATTACAATAAATTCTTACTAGAGTAATTAATGTATGTATAATATAGATACAATTTAATGCTGTATTTGAATAGCTGTTAAATGTTCGAAAACATCGTTGGCTAACTTTTTAAAGAACACGCTGTTCGATGGGCTTTGCAATAACTGGAACTTAGGTAAAAAAATTTGAAGATCTTTTCTTTGAAATTCAAAGAGCATAATTATAGTGAGCACAGAAACTAGAAAAATTCAAAGAATAGACGCAGTTGTGTGCACATCTGCATTATGCACCTTAAAATCGTTGGTTTAAAAGAACCAACGAATCTTACAAGACCATCATTTACGCGACTGTGAATTGCACTTCTGTACTTATCTTTGTGACATTATTATTAAGTAAATTGAAGAGATAAAACGAAATTGACTACAAACTATCCCTGACACAATGAATATTAAGACATGGAAACTAATCCTAACTACATTCGTGCAGCTCCCCTAGAGGTATGTTACCTCTGGAAGTAGCATACCTCTGGATGTCTGTATGCTATCTAGCTGGTTACCTCATAATCCCTAAACCAAGGCCAATGTGCCAGAGATGTTGTTTGACTACTTATTTATGCAGTTGGGGACATATTTTGACGACCACTGCTCTCAAGAGTCATCCAGGATGCACAAAAAATTTATTTTTAGGAACTGGCCTTCGACGATTTTATTGACTGTCTTGTGTGTGCAACCAATGCAAGGATTTTCAATTTCATTATCAAAAATCCTATTAACTTCAAAGTATAATTATCTGGATAAATTTAATGTTATTCACGAATTCTCTAATGATTGTGATTTTGTGTGTATTTTTTTCAAAAATCGTAACTCGCAAAGTCTCGAACAACTAAGTTCATTTCAAACAACTTCGTGTGTTACGCCAAATGAAATCCATGCAAGATTCGTCTTAAATGCTACGTCAAAAAAAAATACTCAAAATGCTAATTTTCAATCTGTATCGAGTGAAGAAAAGTCTTGCAGGAGGTATTTTAAGAAGTGCTGGCTGGCGGATGTGCTGTAAAAAAGAGAAGTGCTAGAGTGCAAGCTCTGGAGGTGGGAATTTAAAACTGAATAAATTTCACGTATCACAGCGAAACGGTAATAGCTTTTGCTGAGGAAAAAGTCCACGAATGATTAATGGTGTGTTGGGTAGCAATATATTCTACTGCTTATTAAATTGCATTTTTTTACAGTTACGAAACTTGAAAACAAGATAATTAATACGGAAATTGGTTTACAGGGTTTGAACTTTTTCAACTCGCATGAGAACACAGTAATGCAGTGATCTATATTTTGCTACGTTGGTACTTTCTTTTTTCGATTTTTTCATGTAATTTCATGATTTGTCACCTAATGTGTAGTTTGAAATTATGCGTTCAAATAAAATGTTATACCAAAACCTGGTAAAAACCCGTGCCAGTTCTCTTCTCAGTCTTTACGAGTCTTAAACTGCTTAGCAACTGCTATGTAACAACTGAAGTATTGCAAACGGCTTCAAAGTCACCATTAAAACATGGGGCAAACATCTTGTACTTTGAGAGCAAGAAATTTTGGTACCAATAAAATTAAATTTACTTCGGAATTGTTGCTTGTTAGTACAATTTGTGATTTCGAATATTGCACAGCGAATGTACATGCGTGTTCAAATCAACTATTCACCTTGACACAAATCTCTCATTAAAATGTGTTCATATACTCTGCATTAATTTGGGCTTTCCAAGCAACGTTTTTTCGCAAATCGACTCGATTTTGCATGGTTTTACTGTTGCCCTTCTAGTGGAACCACGCAAGATTTTGTCGTTTATGTATACAATAATGTACTTGCTCGCTCATTTTAAACTCTTTTCAGACAAGAGTACTTCAACACTCAATTTTCTCTTTTCACTCGTTCTCACTGCCACATTTCAATGGAAAATATGATCAACTTTTAACGACTTGAAAGAATCCCGCTATCAATCTTGGTAAGGATTCGAGGGACGCCATTTTTCGCAAAATTCATGAAGCATATCGTCTCTTTAATGACGGGAGAACTCCTCGGAGGGAAGGAAGGTGCAGCGGTTATGTAGAGGTCGGAGGGAGTGGAGAATGCTGGAGTATAATGCATGGCAAGACAAATGGAGACGCAGATAAATTAATGGTCTACAGAGATGTCTGTTTATGTTACAAGATAATTTAGCAAGTCTAATGTTGCTGCAACTAGTAAGAAAGTCTTAATTTGCAAGAAAGTAGGAACAGTTTTAAAATGATTGCAGCTTATCGTGTAACTACTACAGCTCACCTCCCACTGGCCTCATTGTGGACTGAAACTCATTTTCCTAAACCTTGGGAGTACCCGCTTAGCTGCCTCTATTTTACTGATAATTATCACATACTGTTCACATAACGCATGAAATGTACAAGAACGGTGCATTACACGTTGGAGCAGCGAACTCAAGTTGTTGAACATTTCTTCCAATATAGAGTTTGTTGTTTTTTTGCATGGTGGGTTGCTCTCAATTCGTTACTGTCTATCAAATTTCCATGGGGATAATATGAAATTAAGAAACGAAAAAAATTGAACGGTGCATTGTTCGTTTTGTAAACTGTGGTACTATTCCACTAGAATTATTAATCACAGACGTTCAGTACTTGAAAACATACGAGAAATCTCTTTTTTTTATACAGCACCGAAAGAAAAAGAGTTAGATCTCATAACGTAGCACTTGTGGCGTAATTAGGACTAGTATTTATTGTTAATTCTTGCTTACTACAGCAGAGAAAATTTTTTGTTTGTTTTGGGGGCAAAGTTGAAATTTTCCGTGCTTGTGAGGTGTGTACAGAGCGGCTAGTACTTCATTTATACAGATTGTATACGCTCATCTCAGCCTGAAAGAACTGTCTCTTTGCTAACCGCAGTTGAAGTCATTCATCGTACAATATGCTTGATAAAAATTATAGTACTGTTGCCTTGGGAGAACAACACAATGAAATGCTGTATTTCTTTCATAATAACATATTCTTATGACCTTAAATTGGAAACACCGTCCTAACTTCTCAGCATTAACACTGATTGAAATTCTGAATGTGTTGTTGAAGAGAGGTCCTAATGGTAATCTTCGGTACGAAATTGAAACCATAACCATGAAAGGATTTCAATAGATATTAGGAATGTTTGTAATGCTGAAGCTCTCATGGCTTGCTTATTTCTTACATGTGTGACCAATTTAATGTCTTGTGTTTGATGCCTACATCGGAGATGAGCTCTGTGTTTAGTGGTACGATGAGCTGCCTCCTCAGCTGCGGTGAGAGGTTAGGACATATGGACAGGCAAGCTTTTTAGTGGCCAAGCATCCCGCTTCACGAAGAAGGCAAGGCTATCTTGGTGTAGAAAACAACTGCTCACTTTACTGTTCATCAACGACCACAAAGAGTTAAACTGACATACTGAAAAGAACAGAAACAAAACACGTCACAAACACTACGGACAAGACGAAACACCGTGCGAGAAAAAAGAAGACACGCTCAAAGACAAGCACTACGAGGCCCAGGCCTACATAGTGTGGGCTGGCCAGCACTGCTCAACACAAGGCGTCTTGCTCACCAACCAAGTCCGCCGCGAGCGCTGGAGACTCAAAAGGGAAGCGTTCATTTGTCTCTGCCACCGGGGCTGCAAATTTAAACTGGAAGAGGATTGCCAAAACTGACTTGGTCTTTGTCTGTCATGCTCTAAAAGACCAATGAAAAGTGTTTCTTCTTAGTTTATTTGGTCAGGATATATTATTTCAGAGTTCAGCATATCTAAACTGATTTTTTTGTAGTGATGTTTGTAGATTAGCATTCAAAATATTCTGACATGTGTACGTCGTCATGTTTATATATTATTTGTTTCATATTTGAGCATATATTTATTACTTTAAATGCAACAGGAAACCTTCCTAGTTGTAGCATCTAATGGCGTTAATTTTTTCAAAGTTTTATTTGTCAAAACGAGTGCGTATAATTGGGAAGACTTGTTTTATCTCTTCTCCTCCTGCTTTCATTTTTATTTTTTACTAAATGTTCCTAAATATCAAGTTGCTTCCAATCCCTGTTAATTCTTAGAAAAGTTCTGCTTTAGCAGTGTTATTTTTAGACTCGAGTTCGCTCACACTCGTATTTCTGTAGCGGAAGTGATGGCAAGTTAAATACGTATATTTTATGCGGAATTTATACAAACAACATTTCTCCTCTACAGCTTTCGGGAAAACTCTTTTTACATAAATTTTATAGGTAATTGTGTAAGAAATAAAGACGTTCACTCTATAGACTGTTGTCCGTTGAAATGAAGTGGTGCAGAACAAAGTGCCTGCTATACACGCAGTGTGTACAAGCCTAGCATAAGCTCCCGGGTTGCTGCTTCTCTCTCAATGAAAACATTTGCACGGCGTTAAAGCCTTGGTCGTGGCTTTCCTGTTCCCGGTGATAATAAAGAGAAAGTCTCGGTAGCGTACTTAGCTTGAAAGGTCGTCTAGAGTTACAGGTTTTGATTGATATTGTCGTGCAATATGATTATATTTACATTTAAGTTGAGTGTTGTACGATTGAGAGTACACTGTGTACTCAGAAGTTTTATCTGAAAGTTACCGCTCGGAGGTAAGCCATCAGGAGAGTCATCTTCGATCGTCCTGCAATAAATACGTCAGAGGTTAAATTATTATCAAGATGAACTTGTTACGGACTGGAATGAAAACTGTGCGGGTAGACCCAACATAAATGACGAATCTGTGATTTTGCGTATCTCAAACGTGAAAAAATGCGCGAAGAAAATGAAGTTATTATGTGGAAAATACAGGTTTTCGCAAAAAAATTCATGAGCTTTAGAGCTTACTATTTTCGTGAGAAAACTATGATATTTGCACTAAAATACCTGCTGTTTGATAGGCAGGGCTTATAAAAGTGTCGTCGTAAAGGTCTACCTCATAGCGGACACAGAGACTTAAGGTCGAGAATCCTCAACATCCCACACACAGGGGCCATTTTTGTCACATTCCAATTTGTGAGTCGTTAATTTAAAACATCTAAATTAAAGGTACGTACTGCTTACCAAGAAGTTTATCTGTTCCATATTTCCGATACCCATTTCTTACTGAGGCCAAATTTTCTAGCGTCGGGATTTTTCCTTCGAGTTACAAACGCGTGAACCGCCTGTGCGATGCCCCTCCCTGACCGTACGCAAATGTGACACAGTACCAGTGTATTATGGTCCATTTTTAGCTTGAATGCGTGTATTTCTTGGCTCGCGCATCTTGTTTTTAGGAACACCCAGGAAATACAACGCAGCAATAGTAATTGATGTCCGATCGTCTAATAAACTAAATTCAACGAAGTAAGTCTAATTACAAACAGCGCTACATGATGTTATAAAATTGATAATAATTTGAATGCTCAATAGGATTAAGGACACTCGATATCTGCAGCTGTAAATAGAAAAATGTATTGAAAAATAGTATACTTGCATAGTTTTATTACATTAAATGGTGAAACATAAATTATAACCCCAAAATGGAAGTCATGTTATGAGCGCAGATATGAAACTTTTAGCTGAAGCTAGCAACAGGGTGTCAGCTTTTTCTTTATTCATATGTGTCTTCGTTTTTTCGTTACAAGTTTCTTCAAAACTTCAAATACCAATCGCTTGCTTGATTGTGTTGTCTATGAGCATACGCGGGTATTATTCATTTATGCTTGCATTCAGTGCCTTAATTAGCTCATACATTTTTGTTGTTTATGTTTTCATTACCACTCTGAGCCTCTAGCTCGAAATTTGTACTCTACAGTTACATGGTAGGTTACTTAATCAAAATTTTAGTGAATTCATTATTGCTTCGTTCTGCGTCATTTATCTATCAATTATTTTTTTAAAGTTAGGATTTAATTCAATTGCTTAACTACAGTAACTACAGTAGTTGAAAACCTTTTGAAATGAGCAAACGCAGGTTTTTGTTTGACGCATTTCTCGACATACATTTTCAACTGATACTGGTTTCAAATATTATCGGGTGCAAAATTGTGCAGATTTTCTTGAGACTACCGCAATTTAAGTATCAAGTGATGCATCAGTGCAGTTGCTATTTCTGAGTGTTGAAAATGTATATGAAGAGCATGACAAAGTTCACTTTTACCTGCAGCTGAGTCAATCTTTTCTAATTTGGAGTTGTGCTGAGCAATGAGAACTATTACTTTGTGACGTACAGTGTGTACTCTGAAGTACAGCTTCATTATATTAGGGTGCGAGAAAATCATCCATGAATTCGTGATGGATCTGAAATGTTTTTTACAAATTCTTGATTTATCTCAAAAAAGTCAATGTGCTTATTAGGGGCCTGGCAATTTTTGCAGGATTGGTAAAATTCCTGAGCTTCTCTTGAAAGGGATAACTCATCGTGTCTGTCGTAGTTCTGGTCTCCAAGGGATTTCGTAATCCCAGAAGCTTATTGAAATATCTGGATTTGTTAAACAAAACGAATATGATCATCTGTTGTAGGCTTAGTTTCAGAAATACATAAGCTTTATTTGATTTTTCTTGCATTTTTTTTCCCGCAGACTAGGCAGGTGTGTTATATTGGGGATTATTTGCTCAAGGTCAAATGCTTTTGTATTCTTCTTTCATCTCTATTTTCGGTGATCATTGTTGGTCAAAGCTCCTCATAGCGCATCCTGATCCCTCACCATTATAACAATAGGGATTCTCCAAGTACAAGTCTTTACCAACACATCCGACAAAGCTTCCCAGTATCTCACCATCACCTACCTCCTTCCACTAGAGATAGCCCTCCTCTCTTCAGACTTGGCGGGCGGACTTTCCTACCTCACCTCTGCCGGGGTAACCGAGCCCTGCTATTTATAAGACCTCGCCGAGCCCTAAAAGCTGTCCTCTTGAAGAAGCTCCCCATTCACGATTGCCTGCACGAAATGAACTCAAGCCTTGACGCGTAATCTGCACCCACCAGCACACGGAGCTCATCAACAGAGTAGCATGCTCGAGCACCTTGACAACACCCACTTCACTTGAATCGCTTACCGTCTTCAAAGTGGGATTATGAGTGTGTTACGGCTATCCATGAGATCATTTTGCGCTCCTCGAGCTTTTCACACGTTAATATATTTAACGAATAAGTTTTGAGGATTTTTCTGTGGGTACAGAATGTATCGCGTGGTATCCTTCATAAATGCTTTAAAGTTTATCAGAAATCTATTAAAAATTACAAACCATCTCAAAACTTGCATAAAAAAAGATATTTTGTATCAAGTTCTGTGCTGCAACATATATATTAAGTAAATGGTATATAAGATGATAAAATTAGTGAGGTTGAAATTTAAAGAGTTGCCAGAAGTGTGTATTCGTTGATAAATACGTAATGTCAATTTTTTTTTTGCGTCAGGTACTTCTACAAGGTCTATGTGTCTTTTGGAGGATAAATATTTTGATATTCTGCTTCGCACCGATTTCATATAAAGTTCATCTTGCCTCGTCTCAAAGTTTTATGAAATCCATGTTTTTTCTATAAAATTTCTACATCCCACTAAATGCACAAACGCTTGAATATTGACATCTTTCAACATCCGAAGTGAGTCTAGCTTTCCAAGATAATCTAATCTCCAACTCAAAAACGATTAATAACATAAATAGGACAACACTCAGAAGTACCAGCTCTAGTAACATCAGTTCAGATGTTAACTCAAAAACGATTAATAACATAAATAGGACAACACTCAGAAGTACCAGCTCTAGTAACAGCAGTTCAGATGTTAACTCAAAAACTATTAATAACATAAATGGGACAACACTCAGAAGTACCAGCTCTAGTAACAACAGTTCAGATGTTAACACAGCGTTACAAGGCGGTGTGAACGCGGCTGCATGGCAGCGCCTGAGCAATGAAGTAAAGGAGATTTTAAGAGCTTCCCTTGTTCTGTTTTATAGCTGATGTAAAGGCATTCTTGTTTGAAATATACAAGTGAATACGTTGCACAATGATGTACGTAGGAAATTGTTATTCGGGAGACCATGTTGGTAAGAAGCCTGCAGTGACGTGAGACGCTCATAATTGAGTTCGTTTGCTTGTATAGATTTAAGCTAACAAACGTTGTGAAGTACAAAGTTAATTCAGGAATCATACACAGAGACGCATCAATAACAACCAGGCTGGGGAATTTTGGTGAAGATAAATAATTGGGTTAAATGGTATGTGTCACACATGCATCAACTAAAATGAGTACTGTTCAATTTAGAAGTTCATCATTTCATTTCCCTTTAAAAATAGGTCGCAATTCGCTAACTTATCGCAAAGAAATAAAATGACATCTACTATTTGCATTCAAGAGGCCATTTGGGTTTCCAATATTATTGAAGCAGAGCGCGTGTCAGAAATGCTCCTTTGCTAGAGACCTCACTGGCATTGCGATGGCTTAGGCCTGGACGGAAGCCTGCAGGACATCGTCGACTTGAACTGGAAATGCAGCGCTTGAAATGGCGCTTGTGAGACTTGCTGTTCTCTGAAGCTGACAGAGAAAACATAGAATCTCAAGCAAAGTACTTTTTATATGCGATATTTCCCATTTATGGACGATTTCTGGGACTTAGTGTATGTGTTCCTAAGTATTTCTTGAGATTGATCCTTAGTGTTAGTCTGATATGATGGTAGATAAAAACGTCTTTCCAAAAAATTAATTTGATGTTAGCAGCATTATTCTTACACTTCTCTACTTAGAATGTCAAAAAATTGAAATTCCTTTAATCTCCATGTACGCAGGTTTGACTCAATTTTCATATCACACTATAAGGATGAAATATAATTAAATGATAACAATTTTCGAACAAATTTTTAAGCTCAGCTAGATAAATCTTACAGAATCTATAAAGACCATGTTGTGACTTGATGAAAGATTTATCTCAAAATATTCTGTCTTTCCACCCCCGGGCTGCAGAAGAGCTTTGACAAACGATCGGCCGCCTTGCCGACGAGATTGACCTCTCCAACAGATTTAAAAAGGAAAACTGGGACCGTGCGTAGTGTGGTAGCCTTGCAGTTCTTTACACAGGGCTTAGAGCTGTCTTTCTTTTTTATCTGTTTTTCCTTTGATCAATTCTGAGGTCTCTTTCCCTGGCAGGCGTTTAAAAAATGTCAGAAAAGATCTTGAGAGTATCCGTTCACAGGCTTTTGATAATTTTAAATAATCTCATTCGGAAGCAGGTTCACTTATGAAATCGTCTGAAAAAGTATCATCAATTGAGGCCCGTAAAATCCTTACCAGATCACGTTAAAATACAAATTTAAATTTTCAGTTCTGAAATCCCTATCCTGAAAAATCCTTACATCACGTCTCGCGCTTTATTACATCACAAATTCTGTAAATGTAATGCTAGCTTTATCCTCACATTTCGATTTTGCCTGTTCAAAAGGGCAAAAAAAATCGATTGATGCTAGAAAAAATTTTACTGTTTTTTGAACTGAACGTTTTGATCCTCGACCTATTAGTTATATGATTTATTCATCATTACATTTTCAGCAAAGTTGGACGATAAAGTTTTTTTCAGAAGTACTTTGAAATCTTACAAAAATCTGTGGGCAGTCAAATTGAGTCTGAAATAAGAGAAAACAATGTGAAGTGAATTATTGAGTGTACAATATATAATACGAGTGCAACCTGCACGACAGGAAGTTATCTTGGATGTTCAACTGACCAGCTTAAGATTCCATCTTAAAATTGTTCGTGTGTCGGTAAGTACCTAACTGTAAGCTTACCTACTATTAATTAAGATTACTATTATTCAAATTCATTCATGCCTGCAACTTAAAAACCGTGTTCCTGAGTCCACTCTCGTGTAAAGTAACGAAATATTTACGTTTCACCACTTTTTTTCGTGTAATAAATTTATTTTTCCAAGAAAGCACGAAAACTAGTTTCTAGAAAACCTAGTTTTCGACAACTTCTGAGTTAACTGCATTTTCCAATTCTTGTAAAGACATTTATTGTGACCTCCGTAAACAGAAGATTGCCATACAACAAGCAAGGAAAACCTGTGGTCCCTGAGACGCAGGGCTTCAACCATGTGCTTATTAAGTCTGTTCTCGTTAAGAAGCCTTACGAGGGCGTGCTGTTTTATCAGAGGTAACTCTAGCTGCCCCCTGTAGAATCAACAACGTTTATTTGCAGCGAGAGACTGCCGTAGACTCAATTTTTCAGTGGGAAAGGCTTTTAGTTTTTCTCCTTTTCAGGTTATCAGACCTCTGCAATCTTTATGCAATGGACCTCTTGCAGAAATCTCTGACGTCATGCGTATCTGTATAATAATACTTTTTTTTATAATGCAATATCTTTTCTAGATGCCCGTTGTCATTGCTAGAACGCACTTTGTATGATATTACCGAGGTAAAATCTTATGCTTGCTTGCTTATTAGTCAATTGAATACAAATGAACTAAGAGCTGTGATATTTAGGTTACGAAAGGAAATGGTAAGCTACTAAAGCTTAATGGCGAAAAAAGGTAAAATGATACAATATGTAGTATCAGCCTTGCATTGGTGGAACTCACTGAGCGGTGGTGAGAAACTGGAAATTGTTGCTGGACCTTTAACCAATTCAGTTCCAATTTGATAAATCGAGAATATTTAATTTCAGAAATGACATTCATGCTTTCTTTAGAGTTGCTATTGATCGCTGGTAGCAGTTCTGCATGAGCGGCCAAAATGTGTTAATAGTAAATATTGAATTTGCTGCTAATTCAGGGTAAAATTCACAGAATTTCGTACTCGTAAGATCAGTGCAAATGATATCCCGTGCATGAAAATCGTTTATTAATTTCACATAGATTTGCAAAATTAGCAGATGAAGCACTTCACCAATAACACAGTCACTATGTAACAAAAACTTTCTGTGCTTCTGTCTGGCAGATCCCATGATCTTTTATGCTATGTTTTTGTCTCACCACTCCATTTCTTATCTTTCTCTAGGACAAGTCTAAATGGGGTGCAATGGATGCAAAAAGTTTCTCTAGGACAAGTCTAAATGGGGTGCGACGGATGCAAAAAGTTTCGCTAGGACACAAGAAAATGTTTAAAAAAATTTTTGTGCGAATGTTTTAGACGTGCGGGTATCTACAGGGAGGGAAGAAACGTACTATTTTTCTTCGTTCATTAAGCACAAATATCATCTGGCCTCTAGAGTGTCTGCAGTTGTGGAGCTATTGTAGGCTTTTATGAATTTACTCTGCAATGATTGATGTTTTTAAATCTTGTGTTCAAATGAGTGTTATATTTCTAGATGTTTGTTCTTTTGTTCCTTACCTTGGCTTAACAACAACAATGAACGCATCATATTCTTACTAAAGTTCTTCACACGTTACATGATTTGTCTTGAAGAATGTTTTTATCTTCAAGAAATTCTCATCTGAAGTGAACGAGTTTAGATACTCGCATTATATGTCTATCGCTCCTCAAGCAGTGACACTACACGTTTATCAAGCAGTACGTTGTATGAAAAACAATTCCCATGGCGCCATAAACAATGTTTTACCCATTACCGTAGTAACAAGTTATGTTATTTTTCCCCTTCACAGTGGTACTACGAAATGTTACGTATAATGAAGAAACGATAATATTTTCAGTATTTAAATCGTTATTCACTATTGCCCAATATTGATCAAATTCTTAAACATCATTGATGACTGGTAACAGTAAAAATGAGTGTTGTTGTCCTCTGTATTGATAATTCATTTTAGCATAACAGTCATGAGCGATGTACATTTAGTGTCTGTAATGTAATCTTCTAAATAAAGAAAACGTGAAAATATTGGCGATGGTTCAATGTTGACCTAAATCTAATTAATTTCCCACTTTCTCTATGGATCAATCTGGTACCTGAAATCAGGAAAATTTCATTGAGTAAAAGAATTCTCCAGTTATTTTCATCCGAGACTTTCTCTCCTTATGTTACAGTGGATAGTCCGTGCCATGTAACTACGCTGCGCGTGTGAAGAAGTCATCGACTAGACGGGCTTGAGATCGCTTAGTTTCCATCTTGTCTAGAGTCTTCACTTTACACACTCTGTTATTGCTTATCATCGCCTTGTGTTCAGCAGTTTTCAGCGTGAGAGAACAATCATTTTATTGTTGCAGTATGTGTAATCTGAATTATAATATACATGTATGATAATGCAACAATCGAAGAATATTTGTCAACTTCTTAGTACGTAATTTTTTTAAACACGCATCCAAAATTCAACTACTGAAAAGTTAACAAAAACTAAGCTGTATTTATCGGTAACAAAAGAATACCTTTCAAACTCAGAGAACTCAGCGCAATACCAGTTTTGCTAATAATTAGAAGATACGTTGCTCCAAGCTGCATCTTTCCTGTCTTTTTTAGTTAAAATAATTAATTTCTTATTCCTCTTTCTCAAAGACTACGATGTTTTTATATTTTTTGTCCTTTTGTTTGCTCAGTAATGTGTTTTTTAGCCACGGACAATTTTTTGCTCACTCAAATGCGTGTCTTCTATTTGCGAGTGTGAATTTTTACCTTTTATTTTCTGTCGGCCAAGAATGTTTCACCTGCTCGTAAATATGTCTAGTTCTCAGAGGCGTCAGTTTCCATCTTTTATTTCCAGTAGGTTAGTCACGTCTTCTTCCTGAACTGCTCGTAAATGTGTCTCTTTTATTTTCCTGAGCTATACTTCTAAACAGCGTAACTTGAGATCGAAGGCTCAGCCTTCGCTCAAGTAATTCCAAGAAATCTTCTGAAGCAGAAATTTATGGAAGCAGATATAAATGCTACACACTTCTTCAGCGATCGCACATAACTTGGGATATCTTCGACATCTTGAGTTTTGAAATACGCACCTCGTATTACTCCTCATTTTTCGCCTGACATAATTCTAAAAAATTTCTGGAGTTGTTTCAAGACTGGGACCTAAATTCATTTGAGCCCCTCCTTTCTAGGAGCGATTTCTAATCTTGGCTAGTTTAGGCAACACTTCTACTTAATGATGAAACTATCCCTTGCAGTTTAGTAAGCATCTTGGGGTTTGGTATATGTATATGATATCATACGTATATGAGGTGCTCTAATGCTATTCTAATTCATGTTCTCAAACTGTCCTCTCTGATTCCTTTAACTTTTAGTGGATGATTGCGCTGAAGAATAAGAAATGGTAAACGTTATGGGTAGTTATTAATGACTGCTAAACCAGAAGAACGTGATGGTTATTTTGTGCTCGCGTTGTGTATTAATTTCAAATTCTTTATCTTTTGTGTACTGGTACGCCCACTAATTAGCTTATTGCTTCTTCCATGTTCGTTCAATTATTAATTTTAGTATACCGATACACGCTAATAAGTTCACAAAAACTTTTGCTTCTACTGGAAAAATTCGTTTGTGACTGCATTGCAGAATGATGCATTGTATTCATGGTCTCGGCCAATATACAAAATTCATCTCCATGTTTCATGATTTGTACAATTATTTTCAGCGAGTTCCTTAATTCAAAGCTTAGTTTTGGAATCTAGCCATATTTTTGTTGTCATACTCTGCTCTTCTGATGCTGTCCGTTGTATTATAAACAGAATTAAGAAACATCAACTGTTGCTTGCTGCTGAGGTTTGGACCGAGCCTTGCCTCCTTTCTTTAGTTTTTTGTCACTAGAAATCACTGGTACATAACCTCCTCCTCCTTCTTCTGCAGGGTGTGGTAAATGACCCTAAGTATAGTGGCGTCTGCCACTTCAGTCTTCTAAACGTGGACTAGAACAAAGGAAAACGCTTAATGTTCAGCATTATAATGACTGCAAAATACGAAGTAATATTTTTGGTATCACAATGCTGACCTTGCTCTTATTTCTGCTCTTAACTGAAAGCTACAGCTGTAAAATACAGAATTAGCTACATTAAAAATAAAAATCTCGGTCAAGAGCCAAGCGGTTTGAATACGAATACAATTTTTGTTGCATTTTTAGTTGACGAGCGGTTTCAGAGTCTGTTTAACTAGTGATCGATACATACGGAAATTCAATTGGCGTCCTGTTGTGTCACCGTCTTGAATCTAATTATTTTACCTACGATTATTCCGGGAAAAATATAAATAGGTCGAGTTTTTACAGTTGTTTGTAAATAGAAGCTTATTGACAATTTTCATTGATAAAGTTCTTAGAAATATTATAAATTATTGTTGTGCGTAACATTACTGTTGTGCGTAATTGAAGCTGTGGAGAATATCATGGGTAAAATGAACCGGCAAGTTCTCCTCGTCTCTGTGACAGTCTTTATTTTTGACTAATTTGAGCGCTAGGAGAAATTTTTCCTTCATTCTAAAAAAAAAAGAAACGCCAATTTAGGTCGTGCGACGCGAAAGTTTCGCTTTTATTCATCGCCTAAAATTTCTGTGACTGGAAATATAAGAATCACTAATGGCAGCGCTGAGAGGTCGCCCAAGTCGTCGCTCCGTGCCGTGGACCATTTCTTGATTGGTTTCCAATGATCCCTAACTACAATTTGATGACACTACATTAACTTTGTAGGCAAAACGAAGAAATTGAACTGCGCGACTGCGAGGATAGCGATTTATTTTTGATAGATGTTTAATCAGAGCAAAGTATAAGGATATTTCGGTCTGGGGACCGATTTTCTTGTTAAATGGTACTTATCGAAATTATTCGAAAGTAAATATTTTATCAGAATGTAAACTGTACATTTTCGAAGTCTGAGATTGCTGTATTTTCTTACTTGAACCTGACGATAGTCTGAAATCGGAAAGAAACGAAGCCTCGTTTCTAACTCCAGAAGTAAGCTTCAATGTGGAAGTCGAGTATCGAAAATTCGAAGTTCATCAGCAAAACTGTTCATTAACTCTTACATGTTGCTGATCTAAAATTTAGAAATAAAATGTATTTTGCAAGTATTTTATTAAGTCTATATAGTTTATATCTTGGCTGCTAGACCACTAACTGTATGTACTAAGCTTGAATTTGACGAGGGTTCAGTTCTAACAATACTGAGATAAGCTGTGGAGATCCCAGAACGGAATAGTGAAGTCTTAAAGGTTATCTCCAGCACATGCACGTCACAGAATAGATTGAACTAAAATGATGTCTATGGAAAGACCAAAAGAAAGGAAACAGAAGGAGATAAACTCACTCGGCAGATATCCTGGAGTTCACTTCCGTCTTTGAACGTACCGTACAGACAAGCTAAAATAAGCTCGAAACTTTTATTCGTTTAAGAACAGAGACAGTAACTAACCCTGAACTTTGCTCTCACTGCGTCTGACCGTGTGAGACTCAACTGGTGCACAACAGTTGTTCTTGAGGTGGTTATGCTTTTACGTTTTATTCAAGTCTACTTGTTGAGTAAGCACTGTTTTGTGCTGCTAAAGGCCACAAAAATTATTCAAGGGCCAACTTTGTTTTACAACTGTGGCTAAGAAATGAGAAAAACTTTAAATAGCAACAGTAGCCTGAAGTGAGCAAGTATATCACTGAAAACAATTTTATAGAAGAAAAAATTCAGCGTGGAAAATAATAATTAAAAATTGAGGAGACAAAGGCACAGAAATACATAAAATCAAGTTGTGAGTCATAAAAACTATGTTGACTTGTAAAATTCTAATTTAAAAACTAACAAGCGAAGATGGTCGTCAAAAACGAGTGTACACCCAATCTTGCAGCTACTAATGCCACAACGTCGTATGAAGTCTTGACAATCTACATTCAATACTTGATCTTAGCTATACGGACTGCCATAGCCTTAAATAGCTTTAATTTTAGGGCATATTATAGTGCACACACTTCGTAAATTCTTCAAATATTGCAGCTCGATTTTATGAGAATATCACAACCCCAATAATTTAATCATCAACAGAAGCTATCCTGAAAATCTAATTTATTAGTTGTGCACTTTATAAATAGTTCAGGGTGAAACACGTTGACCTGCCGGTCATTTGGTATAAGTAGAATCTACGTTTGTGAAACTTCAACCGCAACCCACCGCTGCAGTCAGAGAGATAATCTTCTCAGCTGCAGCGTGTGATATCCTGCATCTGTAACCAAGAATTTAATTCTTTCATCAGGCTTGATTTATTCCCTCGATAAAAACAGCAATTCAGCACGCTATAGCAGCCTGTTATCTTGCTCTGAATCCAGAGCGTTATGAAGAAGAGGTGATGTGGTCGCCTGCGACAACCCATTAGCTAGGCCTCGACCGAACTTGTGAGTCTCAGCAGCTAGAAGAATGTAAGTGCTCTCCAAGTCCTAAACTTCTGAGAAATTTGCTTCTGGGCCTCATACTACACGGAAGTCATGTTCCTTTAAGACTTTTGTCTTCATATCTATAAAATTCGAACCTGGCGTAAGGTTTATTTGTGCGGACGGAAAATTTAATTGTTCCCATTTTCCTTGCACATCATTACATAGAAATTTGTCTTCAATCTTCAGTCTCTCACTTTTTGCTGCTGTGATCCAATTGAAATACTCCTGGAACAGTTAAGGTTGAGAAGACTGAATATTCACCAAAATTGTTCAGTCCAACTAGTCGTTATTGTGTCTAAAGAAAGATAAGCAGATCGTTAAAATCAATGAGTACTCTGTCAGTAATTTTCTTTATTTCCCTCAAACCAAAATAAAATAAGAATTCGAGGCTGGGTGGCACCACCAAATCAGGATTTGGTTGTCGTGTGAACGCAAGGCTGCGTCTACACGACGGCCAACACTAATTGCTGAAGGGCCCAGGCTTGAGTGCTCTGTGTTTGTTTCCCCATGATATTGTTTCCTGTCAGCTTGTGTTCATCTCACAACTATGGCTAGTCGCAGATTATTAGTCTAACTTTTTCAGTTCATTTGCAGTGATTTCCCCTGGTTCTTTGACTGTACCAGGCTTATGTATATTGATTTCAACTTCATATTTCAGTGCTGCCATCTCTACTTTCGTCGATTTGTTTGCGTGGATAAAACTCTCCTTATTGAATGCATTCGTCTGAGGTTGTGGATTAGTTTGATAAAAATATTAAAGAGCTGGTCAACTGTGAACAATGAGCCTACGAAAATTGTAGCATCATATATTTACCGTACAGTTTAACCCTTTCGGTACTGACGGCATCTCTGGTAGCCGCAGTCATTTTTCGCCTATTAAGATGCAGAGCAACACGTGTGTCTGTGCAAACGCTAGTAGGGCAGTGCAAGCTACAGTTTGATCAGGACAATGCAGTGACCGTAAAACATCACAAAGCATTTTTTTTAAATTTGATGTTAAATATGTTGAAAAGGTTCTGATATTTGCATCATGGTACCGAAAGGCTTAACGCATATTTTGTGTACGTTTTTTACGCCATCATTGATTCATCCTCTTCCGTGAAACAGCCATAAATCTGTTAGATTATGATGATCCTACCACCAAAAACACAATATAGTGTATTCAGGTCTTGAAAATTAATGCGTGTAGCTTTTTTCGTCTTTTCAGACGGTCTCACAACCACAAGACAGCACAAACCAACCAGACAACTACCAACTCCAATAAATTAGTAGCGTTTTGTGAATAAGCTCGACTGTAGTTTGAAAAATTCGTGTTCAATTTGTAACCAATTCGTCGTCATGCTTAATTTGTGTGAGTACAAGACGTCAAGTGAAAAACTCCGAATTGTTATGCTTGTCACGGCTTTTCAAAAATTATCTAAATTTAACGTCTTCAAAGTTCGGAGTCGTGCTCAAACTTAATGCGCCACTCGATGTTGGTAACTTCAGTGAACTTCCCTACCTTGACTAGCGAAGTATTCTCCCACAGACTCAACTATTTACTGCCATATCATTTAAAATACCAACGCATTAACCATGCTATGTCAGCCACTAGCTCAATAAGGAAGACAGTATTCTGTTTGCACTTGTTTCCTTCTCAAATTTAGTATTTGCTGGTCTTACATAAGTAACTCAATAGAGTTAGGACTATTTACGGTAGCAGTGGCAATTCCTTACGTATTTCAGTGATATTAAGACTGTTTTCGTGCGTATTTAAAAGTTTCTTCGTATTTATTTTGGTCCCTCGCTTGCTCTCTGGCTCCCCTAATCGTAAACAAAGCCCAGTGTATACGAGACTTTCTTGTCTCGAAGTTAATGAAGTGATCGATTCCAATCAGCCTGCAATAGCTTCGGGTCAAAACAGGATACACCTTAGATGTACGTGCTGAGCCAGTTTCTTCAATGCTTACTCAGAAAAGCTTCTCTAACGGGCTTTACTTTCAGTTACGTATTGGCAGCATACAAGTATCTAAAACTCTTTTTGAGTCTTAGTGTTGCTCCAACCGTGAGTGGATATTCATCTATGATATCACGCACTCAGATTGTTTTGTTAAGATAACATTCTTGAAGTCGATTCCTTTCTATATACTCGTATCTTTTTACTTTGAATGGTATCTATTCATACAAGCTTTCTTTCTCACTCCCTTTTTTTCTCTGTACAGTTCCTTGCGATGAGATTTCCATTCACTTTTTTCTATTTCTCATTAAATCCCACTTCGTTCGTATGTCATTCTTTCTTTGATTTACCTTCACTTTATATCATCGTTCTTTCATTTCGTTCCAGCTTTCTCCCATTTATCTTTGCCAGACTTAGTTTGAGCAGTGTGTAGGTAGGATACTCTCCACATGGCTAAGCAGCACGCAGCACACGTCCGTAATACAAGTCAGACAAAACTTTTTACGTGGAACTTCTGGTACTCAAGAGTTTAGAGTACCTTATTTTATAAAAACCTTTACAAAGAAGCGTTGCTTTTCTTGGGTGAAGGTAACAGAAAAACTTCGAGAAAGTCCCTCTCATTCCGAAATCGAGCTTGTTTAACAAATTTCAGTAGAAGCTCCTAGCAGTACAGATAATAAAGATCAAGAAGTATGTTAAGTAACTGATTAATTGGAGCAAGAATAAGGGTTGTGCAAAAGCTCTTGATTAAAAACTCAAATTTTACAGATCAGGCTGCACGATTAAAATATGCGAAACAGGGGTCAGATTATAGCCATGTTGAAAAGAAGAAATCGTTAATGGCATAAATCTCGCTGGGATTATTTTTAGCGTAGAAAATCCGAACGTTTGTTATACCCGAGTAGAAACGAGCATGATCATTTCCTCGCTAGCCCGCACCGTTCTTTCCTAGCTTTCTTTTGTACGAAATCGAATACGATCTTGAAAGAAGCACGGAGCTATCGAAGTCATTAAAAGAAGAGCTTTGTGCTTAAATAGAATCGTAGTGAAATACGACGGCGCTTTTCAAAAAGTAAGAAAGTGGGGGATATACGTTGAGATTTTCTTTAACGTTCGATAGGTGCTATTCAATATTATGCTATAATTGTTATTAAAAATGAAGACAAACTTTATAAGAAATTTTATTAAAAATAAATCCTCTCAGCATTTGTTTCCTAGACTCTTTTACAGATAAGAAACCAAACAAGTTTGAATCAGCATGATATTCAACTCATGTTACTGTCATAAGAGTCCTGATATGAAGTATAAGTTCAAAAATGATACTGTTAAAAGATTCACTTAAAATGGTGAAATTTTAATAGGAGTAAATAATTAAGCAGTCAATAATTTATATTTTAACGCACGTGTCTGAAGCTAATCATTTGTGATCAGGTCTTCATGCGCATGTAATCATGCAGTACGTACGTTGTCCTTAACTCGTACTTCACGGCACTATACACATTTTAAAATTGTTTATAAACCCTCTCAAGAGTGTAAACAATCATTCACAACAATAAATGAATGGACAATTTGGGAGTTAATGCAAAGTGAGGAGCAAATATCTATTGCTTTTGGCATATTTTGTCAATTCTTAATGTTTTGCATGCGGCACATCAAGACGGTACTCCGCTTCTTGACAATTTTTTTGCAGCAGAGCTTGATTATTAGCACTATTGGTATCAGTGATCTTTTACTTCAGATCATTGATGTTTTATATTTATGTTCAAAGTACGATACTTCCAACAAAACTCAATATAAAGAACTCGAAAGGAGAACATTCAAAAGCTTGTGTAACACGATCAGGATTTTCCTCTGCTGTGTCTGGTCGTCCATTTTTTTCATCCAACAATATTCCTGTGCTATAAATTCTTGTGCCTTGCTGTATTGACAGTCATGAGAGGCGATGCGATCCATACACACTTCTGTAGTTACGCAGAGTAGGAATTTTCAATGTTGTTACAATTAGCCCAATACACATTGGGCCTTTTCTTGAGCAATAGAAATTTTCTTATCTTTTTACTTAACAAAATACAGGGTGTCTCAAAAAAATGTACTCACCCTTTAACCGTTGCTAACATGCTGTCTTTGTGTTGCAGGTGTGAGGTTCGAACCTTTGCGAACATGATTAAATGTGATTAAAGAATCATGTTCGCAAAGGTTCGAACCTCACACCTGCAACACAAAGAAGACAGCATGTTAGCAACGGTTAAAGGGTGAGTACATTTTTTTGAGACACCCTGTATTTTCTCCCACGTAGTCAACACTATATGATGAAATCCATGATGCGTTTAAAGATATTTATGTATTTGTTAGTGAAGATAAGCACAAGCCAAATCCCAAAAAATCTTTCACAGATTGCTTGAATTGACTTTAGATAAATTTCATGATTTCATTCAGTTTACTTGAGAAACATCGTCTCATTTGCCTTTTTCACGCTCATAATAATTAATATCAAGCGCCACGAGTCAAGCACGTCACACAAAACAAAAATGGCGGAAAAAGATTACGTCAGCAAGCTTGAGCCGCGCTCACCAAATTATGTAGATGGTCTTGCTTGAGAATTACCTAATTAAGCAAATTAATTAAACGCGCTCTACATTTGTGTGTAAGAGAAACTGCTGTAGAGGGTACAGACTAGATCCCTAGGGGAGACTATTTTCTTGACTTGCCAATTGTTTTCATATTCATCCGCAAAAATGTGAATTAATATTAAAATTCCACTGTTCTGCCTTATAATGTAATTACCCCGGAGATTTTAACTTAATGATGATTAACGCTCGACTAAATTATAATAGTTTCATATTCACATGTCTGGGTTTTATCCCAAGTCCTTTATTTTCCTATTCAGAATGACTTTCCTTGAATAACGCATGTACCAACGCTTGTCTACTTATAAAATACACAGCATATCTCTATCTGTGTAAGTCCGTCCCATTTTTTCCAATCTATTACTGAAGAAAAATTATTAAACGGAAATCAGAATGAATATACATGTATAATAAGCATTGCATTGTAGATACCACAGGCGCCAAATTGCCATAAAATACACCATTTTTCCCGTTATTAACCTTCTTCTCCTTCATGGCCATGTTATCTGTAGATAAGATACAGAATGAAAGTTCTATATATATTCATGAAAATTATTCATTTATAATAATAATTGGTCGTAAATTTTTAATACATTCGACTTCATAATAATTTCAAATAATTCATGCCCAAACCGTGGAATTTCCACAGGAACTATCTAGTGATCAAATATCTGAAACAAAATTCTCTCGGATGAACCTTCTACATCTGTTCTGGTTTTATTCGTTGTTTCGAATTCTTCATCGAATATCACATTTCATATGATCTGTTTTCCGATTATGAAGTTCTGCTTTGAAGCCAAGCTATTGTAACTGCCTAAGCTTTTGTTTGCCCGCACATAAGAGCTGGAATTGTACGCGTTGGTGAGGTTTACACTGAAACTCAATGTGAAGCCCTGACTTGATCCGCTCGACACAATACGACGTCTTGCAGGATCTCCACGAAATTTTCACTAGTGGTACAGTGTTGCAAAGCAATTCAATATTGGGCGAGCGTAGGTTGTAGGCGCCTATTATTCGAGCAGTACAGTCTCCTTAAGAAATCCTTGCTCGCATTTCCACTCCGGAAATTTCCAATACTCCATACGGAATTTGAAATCCAAAGCCGCGCAGACGGATTGTGTCTAGACAAAGAGCGGCATAATTGGTGCAGCTGGGATGGACAAACTTGAACTGGGCAGATGCTACTTCATACTGTCATTCAGGTCCCGACACACTAACGATCCACATGAAAAAGTACAGAACTGGATTATTGGCGCCCCTGTACGTAGGATACGAGAAAGATCGGATTAGCTTCAGACATTTGATCCGAGGGTCGATGAGGTAAAGTGTCCGAAATGTGTTAGTTCATATTTCACATGATATTCCAGCATATTCCAGTAAATGAATGTTATTGGCCAATTATTCGGGTAAATGAATTATAACATTCTATTTTACTGTGAACTTCCACTTTTTTATTCAATGAAATGAATAATAGCTCAATCAGGTTGCTGGTTATAGAGGTGATGTTCAATAATGTCATAATTAGAACGAAAAAGTTTATATGTACACTGACTCGCTTTGCGTTTTGCAGAAAGGAACTTTGAGCTACTCGACAAAAATTTGTTCCTTTTCTTTGAGTCCAGGTGAATGAGAGACCTGACCCTATACTGGGTGTTGCAAAGTGAGCAGCAAATGTTATTGTACAGTTGAACCTCGATTTAACGGACACACTTTCCCCCTATTATACCGTTAACTTGAGCATAATTTTGTACTGTTTATAAATTTTTCTAATTTTATATAAATTTGAAGATTTGTGAATAACATACATGGTGCGGCAACATAACGTTACTTTCGAAATCGGTTGCATCGGTGTCCGTTAGATCGAAGTTTTACTGTATGTTGAGCGGATTCTTATGGTTGTAGGGCCAGTCCACGTATCTACTCTACGTGACGTGCTCCTATAACCGTGCGTCATCGTTAGCCTTGCTTGCACAAATATGTATCGCCGTCGTGGAATTTTGCCATGATATCAGGTCGCAATACTTGCACTGTGGATTGAATTTCATCCTCCTGAAAATTTTCTTGACAATAATAATACAGTGCTGAATCATATAAGTTCCAAATAGTATAGCTCTGCAGGTCATAGTGCTCGATGCTTTCAAGACTAGTAAAACAGGTGTTACACTTCCTTCAGGTTATCACCGGGCATGGATGTCTGAAACCTGAGCATAGAAGGAATCTATACTATAATAAGAGCTGTGTCCGTCCGTTCGTCTGTAAGTGTGTCACACTCTTCTAATCGACAGCTTTGATAGCAACAAGGATAAAGCTTAAGAAATACAAGAAATCATTCTATTGCATTATTTTTCTGTGGCAAATCAATTCCCTTTCACTTACATTATGGTATCCAGAATACACAATCGGTTTATTTTTACCAATAGAAATTTTCTTTTGACCTTTTTCTGTTGAAATTCATCATGACGCTTCGCTATTTTTAATTGATAATGCAAAAAGAAATGTTTTAAATTAGTTTGATCAGTAACCTGGCTACCACTTAGTATATGGCCAAAGATTTTGGAAATTGAGTTATTGTTTTCGGAATTGTGATTTTCTTGAAAAGCTTCAAAGAGATAATAGAGGATATTTCAGAATAAAATTCCGGAAAAAAGGCCAACATGGATAGAAACGTGTTCAACTGTAAGAGACAAGCAGCAAGATTTCGACAGCAAGAAAGACGTCGAAGACTATCCGACGAACAACGCGAAATGGCAAGACGAAACAATGCTGCTCGCATGGCAGAGTTAACGGGTACATATTGCACTAGACAATGCATTGTATTGTCGGTACCAAAGGCACCGGATCACTATAAAACACGCCATTTTTTCCGTTATTAGCTTTCTTCTCCCACTCGGCCCTGTTATTGGTAGATAAAATCGAAAATGGAAGTTCTGTATACATTCATGAAAAATATTCAGATATTGATAATACCACGGGTAAAAATGAAAAATGTATTTTACTTCATAGATCCCGAATTTTGCGGGTACACATTGCACTAGTAGTGGATAATTAGTATCGATCCCGAACAGGAGCGGCTTAACAATTTCAGTCCATCATCACTCGAGCAAGTTTGAGTCTCTCTAACACTCGTTTATGAGTACCTCTAAAGCACATGTTTTACTCAGTAACATGTGCATGCGATAGTTCTTTGATACGCAGGGGTGGGGGCATCAAAAATTATATTTTCATCCTTAGATACGTGCATTCACTACTCACACAAGCGTGTTAAAAAGACGCGTAGCGTTACAGTATGAGAGTTATGATACTCAGCGCTTTTGAGTTTTAGATGAACTGCTGGTGATGATGCCGTCTACGTGAGATGTTGTTTTGATGCCGCGCCTTTATACTTCAAAAGCTACAATTTTTCACAGGCGTCGCACCAAGAGTTACTAGTCTTTACATATAACAATGAGTATGGACTTCTGTTCATTCTGCAAGTCAGTTTGATTTAATAGACTTTTGATAAGTTATCTAGATTTCAGTGCCTCATGAAGTGTTAACAACATAGCAGTTGTGACGACGGAAGCTTCAACCAATCACGTTTCTATGATTTGTTTTCGCTTGTTGTAGAATCGATCACTTGTTCGAGAACATTTATGTTTGAAGATAACAAAAGAAATAGAAGAAAGGTTCGTACAATTTGTAGAAGAAATGTAATGTACATGAATATTGATGTGATAATTAGAATATTTTACTTTCTCCTGTGCTGTACGCGAAAATGACAAGTTTAGAAAACGAAGTTTTACTGTATGCTTGTCTATCCTAACATAAGAAATGCCGCTGTTTGCCTCAGCTTTCCCAATTTCTATAGAAGTGCAACTATCCCTTCGCTCAGTTTCCATTAGGATTTGTCCGATAATTAATCGCTTTATGCATCCCTTGAAGGAAACTATGAAGTGTTGCTTCATAAACACGAGCTAAACGACAATTCATCACACGATGAGGACTGTGAGCAAGAAGAGGGGAATGCAAAGCAAGATGCAGATGCGGGCTATTGTTTGTCAGAATTCACGAAGCACAGTTTGTTGGTTATGATAGAATGAATTAGAGTAAGGCGCAACTTTTCTATTTAATTGCTAGATGAGGAAAAAATATGCGAACTCATTACCAAATTATGCATACGTGCATGAACAAATAACGTAGTCAGTGAGACAATTTTGAAGCAACAGATTCTTCTAACATGTAGAAGGTAATCTTCCATATTGATTGTAGATAATTGTATTGCAATGCTCAATACATCGACAACAAACGATGTATTGAGACAAATTTCTTGTTATACTTTATTTCAGCAAACCAGATCAACTTCACACATTCCTGTATTGTTGGAAGTCTCATCTTCCGAGTCTGCAAGGACCGACTTACAGACTTGAAACATAAGACTTCCAACAATGCAGGAATGTGTGAAGTTGATCTGGTTTGCTGAAATAAAGTATAACAAAAAGTATCGTTCTTACTTCGCTAAAACATCCACGATAAAAGACATTTTCCTTCAAGATATTATACATCATCGAATAAAATGTTCCCATTTACAAAAAAAAACACATGTTTCAGCTTCATGGAAACAAAAAATAAAATAATCAAACGTATTGCGAAGCTTAATTTTTTTATGTATTTGGAATTTAATTTTCTTTAGTAATCCTTCACGTGTCTCCTCTTACGCACAATATGTTGTCTTTACTCGACACTGGGCAGTCGCTTGGCGTTCCTTTGTATGAGAGCGTTGCCTGATTGCAGGCAAAACGAGGACCAAATTTCTCATCTGAGATGGGTGTGAGACCGTGAATCTATTATTCTGAAAATGTACCCCGAAAAATGCAATTTAAATCTCTTGCGATACAAAACACATTGACATTGAAATATTTTGTCTGAGTTGAGCATTGCATATCATAATGTGTAATATAAGTTGAAGTAAGGAACGTAAGAGACATAAATGCTTTTCACAAGAATTAAAATCCATGAGCAAGACACTTTAAGCTCACCGACAAAGATAACACACCCTAATATTCTAGGTTCTTCCTTGCATACTCGACTCTCTTCAGGCTGGGCTTGATAGAGTGCCTTTGACAAGGGTATACAATTATTTTTATTCAAAATCCATACACGATCAGCGCTCTGCTTGTGGCTACATGAGGGGTATCTCGCTTGAATAGTTGAGTAAGTTCCTGTCAGCAACCACAAAGATTTTTAAATATATGTTCAATGGGCATGTTACTTCTTGATGTGCTAAGTATCTTCTGAACGTGTACGCATCTTAGCCACATTCTTTGGCTGCATTTATCCGTTTTCTGCTCTTGATTATGTGGCTTAGTTTTATGTTAAAATATAAAATGCCTAGGTATCTAAACCTTATCCGGCTGCAATTATTTGGCGAGCAGATAATTTACAGAATGGACTGGCTTCGTTCTTTGTGGTTCTGTATTTAATGTACCAGAGTTTCCTGAGATTAATAATGGCCGCACCTCCCACACTTGCTTCGAGCTCCTACACCCACAGTCCATCAAGGGGAACAATCATAACTGAGAAGCACGTCGTACCGTTTCTTATATTGTACTGTTCTCGAGGTAATGTTCGTTTATTTAATATGAAGAAGCAATTTGATTTGGGTGGAAAGCGCTTGTGCTTGCATAATGTATTTCTTAGAAGTTATTGCGTTCTTGAGTTAAACAAAGTACCAGAATTTTAAAGCCGGGAGACTTCTTCTCCGACTCCATCTTCCCACTCAGAAACAAAGCGTGGTCTCGTATCGTTGAACGAATTTAAGGGCGGATCACTTACTCCCTCGTATGATTGTTTATTCAAATTTCATTTGCCTCTATCATATCTTCAGTGCCTCTCAGAATATTTGTAATTTACATCACGGTCATCATAGAATAAAATGCAATACGTCTTTATTAACCTTTCTCTCTCTCTCAGAGAAGTGTCGATATATTAATACTTGTCATCAATGATTGTTTTCGAAGGCTAGAAGGAGTCAATAACTTCATTGTTGAGTACGTTTATGACACCTCCAGCATGCTGGTTGCATGACAGTCGCGAGCCCCTCAACAGGTGGCGGTCTATGCACGCTGCCCATTCCAGATGGTGAACGCGCGAATGGAGAGGGGCGGAGAGAGGGAGAGTGAGGAAGAGCACCTCTGCTGTAACAGTGTCTCTTTAAAAGCGAGCTCTTAGAGAGCTACTCGAGAGAGAGAGAGAGTGAGAGTGAGAGTTGAGAGCGAACGGGCTGAAGTAGACGGTATGTAGAACTGGCTATGGATGTGTTCTGATGTATTGAATAGGGTAACTGAACCCGGGATCTGCGTCAAATGAATGAAGACCACCGATGCAAAAAATATCGCAAATCGGACTGCTGAACTTTCGTTCATATTCGAATGGGTAAAGAGAACATTTGTGATTAAAGTTGATCTTGAAATACTCTTATTTTAAAGAGTTTTTATGTTAGAAAGAGTTTTACAAATTATTCTATGACACTGTTGTGTCGTCAAGCTTGCGGATAAAAGCGGAAGTATTTTGACGTGAATCGTTAAAAATCGTCACTTGATTACTCGAAAAACTTACAAACTCTCACGAAGAGGCAAATACAGCAGCTTTTCTTAGCTTCGAATCGCAAACAATGCATTTTGAACAACCCTGAGTAACATACAATGCATTTTGAACAACCTTGAGTAACATACAATGCATTTTGAACAACCCTGAGTAATATACAATGTAGTTTGAACAGCCCTGAGTAACATACGGTCCATTTTCAACAACTCTGAATAACATTCAATGTATTTTAAACAACTCGGAACGATATAATTTGAACAGCTCCGAGTAACATACAATGTATCTGTGAATTAACAACGAGAAATTTTGAGGTGATCAAAGAAAACTGTAGATTAAGGATGTTTATTATCGATAATGCCATACAAGTGCAGTTGAGCCTCGTCTAATAATAATCTATAACACCACCGCTAATTAGAATAGTAGGTGAGCATGCAAAAAATGAACACTAGAGTTTATAATACATTAACAGTAAAGGACTAAATCAACCACTATTTACCGTTCCAAACAATGAAGGTCTAAATCAACCTCTATTTATACTTTTAAACAATGAAGAGCTAAATTAAAAGCTACTTACACTTTCAACTAATAAATGGCCAAATTAACCACAATTTACACTTTTAAACAAAGAAGGATTAAATCAAACGCTATTTACATTGTTTTAAATGAAAAAATTCGAATATCAGCTTTCTGCTGAGGTTATGACGAACTTGACTTTTATTTAAATTATGATTGTACTGTCGTTTATTGCTATTACGAACGATTAGGTCTTGCACTACTACACAATAATAAAGGCCAGGAAAGAGACAACACAGAAACTTTGCCATCGGTAATTAACATGTTACTTTTTTAAATAACTAGCCTAGGAAAACGAAAGGATGCATTACTAATTAGTTCTTGTAAAATTATAATGTTGCTGATCCTGACAGAAAATAAAGATAATTAATACAAGAATTAATTATACACCGTCTGCCAGGCACAGTCGTACGCATCGTGTTTGACGGCTTATTAATTACCGAGCTTTGTCTTTGACTTATGTTAGCTGCTATACAATGCTCAATGGAAAGCTTTTGTTTAGTGGACAATTTTTGTCGATCTAGTGAATGTGTTCTTATCAATAAGAAATTTAATGCCAGTTAGAATTAAACCTTAAAACCGATATCATAGTAAGTGAAAGAACACACGTAATAATGAAGAGTGCTAGAATAAAGGTGTTATTGATGCGTACGCAAGACTTGCCTGCCTTGCATAGCAAGCGCTGCGAGGCACACCTCTGCAGGAGATGACACACATCGCAGCAATTGGGCCCGAGTGATGTTTGTGGTCGGGGATAAATCTGTTACTGAGACATTACGGGAGCATATGGAGGCTTAGGAGAGGCGCAAGTGCTCCTAAACCATTAATGGGAAAATGCAGTTTTGTCACTAATAACTGATGAAGGTCGTATTAGGCGGGGATAAATCCGCACGTGCTCCTGAGGTGTACCGGTAAAATGAATGATGGATGCAGAGATCGATCACAGATTAACGCCTGAGCCAGATATTCTGCTGAACTTTATTAAAAATATCATAATTCATCATTGTATCAGGTTGTCCGGAAAGTTCATACCGATTTTTAAAGGAGAGAAAAAGTTCAATATATATATGCCAATACATTTTTAATCAAAGAATATGAACCATTTTGTTGCACAAAGCGTTTCCATCTTTTTTTGACAAGAAAATACTCTCATCGCAGAATTGAGGTGGTTTCATGCCAAAGAATTCATCAGGATATCTTTTTAGGTCATCCAAGAAATTGAAACTTTTACCATTAACACTATTCTGCTAAGACCAAAATAAATGATCATCCGAAGGAGTTATATCTGGTGAATATGGAAGGTGGGATTACACATCCCAGCCAAGCTGCAGCAATTTTTGAAAGGTTTCAAAAGAAACGTGCGGTCTGGCATTAGCCTGATGGATCAACCAAACACTCATCACTGTAAACTCGTATATTTCTTTGGTTGCTTGTGATGGATTTTTCCTTTATGGAAATAGAAAAGCATCAGGTGTGCTCTAAATGGAGGTGTAGTCAAATTTTACTTTCCAAACTCAATCATGTTTTTTGTAAGTCGAAAGATAAACTACTAAAAATCGGCACGAACTTTCTGAGCAACCCAATATTTAATGTTCATATACACATGCAATATCATTTAAAAATAAAACAACTGATTTTAGAAGCAAATAAAATTCAGAAGCGGCTAAATAGTTTTACCTATGGAGCTGAACTCAAATCTTTAATTCCTGATTTTGATTCTGCTACGTCATCGGGGCACTAACCAGTGATGTTCAGACAGATGAGGCGGTAGGCAGTGATGCTCAGACAGATGATGCAGTACGCAGTGATGTTCAAACAGATGATGCAGTAGGCAGTGATGTTCAGACAGATGATGCAGTACGCAGTGATGCTTAGTAAGGCGTGGCAGTATAGGTACTGTCCAGTAGCGTGTAGTAGTAAGCAGTGGTATTTAGAGATGCGTTCATACGTGAGATGCTCAGTAAATAATGTTGTAATTAGAATGATCAATAAGACGTGGCAGTTAATGATGATATTCAGTAAGACGTGGGAATAAGAGTGATGTTCTGCACGTAGCGTAATTTCGGATAGCTGTGAAACAAAGTGATAAGAACACTGGCGGTGGTGATTCAGGCAAAACGATCCGAAGAAAAATGGCTCGACTAATGTACACTGTAAAATTAGATTGAACTGAGAACAATTCTGTTTTACTGTAGTTTGTTCCTGGTTTACTTTACCATACTTTTCCCGGAATACTTTATCATAATCTGTTCCCGGGATACTTCATCATTCTTTGCCATAATTTGTTCCCGGAATACTCTCACATTCAGTTCCCGGGATACGTTATCATTCTTCGCTATATTTGGTTTTCGGAAAACTCTATCATACTTTACTACACTTTGTTTTCATGCTCTACACAATCGTTAAAGTACGTGTATGAGCTCACTGGTAGACTGGGGTCTATGCGAGGTCTTTACGCGTCTACGACTGCCATAAATGGTTAAGTGGTCCGCACTACGGGAGCAGGGAACTGCAACACACCAATTATTTCCAATTGATGATCATTTTCTAAGCCTGAAAGTTTCTAACGTTTCTGTGTCTTACAACCTTCAATAGTCCATTCATCACTCAAGTTTCATTCTGTTAACCCATCATAAAGTGTAAAACTATGCAGACAGAGCTTTACACAAATGTCATGATTCAGGTGAAAGACCTTTGATATTTATACATGGCAGCACGTTCACGTATCTTCAGATACATTCCTTTCCTTTCTTCTCGCAATCTTCTGTGCATCTGGAGGACTCTAGAAAGCAATATTCAGCAGCCTACCGTAGTCCTCTAAGCTGTTGTGGAGTAAAATTGCCTCTTCAAGATAGCTTGTTGGTCGTTAATCGAAATTGGCAATTTCTGTCACCAGAAGCAATTAACGCGATACACAATGTTTGAGCAGTTCCTTTCAAAGGTTTTCGACTCTTTAACTGTGGAAAGTAACGAAGAAGAACTGAAGTTTCGACAACCTCTAATTCCAGTACAAACGTAGTGGCACATTGTGTAAATCTAAAGAAAAATGAACAATGAAATACCAAAAAATTACAATTCAAAACCTACGTTAGGAAGAACGTGCGAATTACTGATATATTCTCCGTTCACTCTATCTCTAGAGTACATTCATGTATGGACAGTGCTTTGTAACAAAGCAGCAAAAATATGAGGCTACCAAACAGTTACAATGAAACATGAAAACTTTCTCAACTGGAGACTTCAGCATGCAAAATGTTAAAGTCCTCATCTTTCTGAGGATCGCTGCTTGACTTATACAGAACTAGACAATGCATCAGTAGAGATCTGTTCAGTAATGTTGCTAGCTTTTTCTTGAAAACATTGCTAAATGAAAAATTGAGACATGGCGAGGAAGTAAGGATTTTATGCTAAATTTCAATTGCATAGAAGGTAGTGTTCGCTGCCTTCATAATCTTGCTGTATTAAAATTTTCCAATGCGCTAATAATTCTACAATTAAAAAAAGAGACGAGCAGCAGAGGAAAGAGGTTTAACTCTTTGACAATTGCTTGCTTGATCGTTTGAATTCACGTGCACCCTCATATTGCACCGAATGGTACCCAATGAGGTCAACTTAATTTAAAGATGTATTCAAATGAAAGTTAATGCATTTAACTGGCACTCAGAATTTGTGATAATTTTCCACACGGCTATATTTATATCAGGTATTTGAAGTGTGGCTGCAGGCTCAATCGTTACTTATGCATGTTAATTGAATTGCTCTTCGTGGCTTAATTTCATGCAAACGGTTGGCCAACCCATGAAATAAAAGCTAAAAAAATAACATTTGTCTGTTGACAAGGCAGCACAAATAATGTATTGCATTATTTTGCATTTTTAGTATATACAACCCTCTATTTTTTAAACTGTAGAGGTGTAAACCACTCACGACATACAACTGTGGAGGATGGGCATCTTGACGTTTCATTCCACAGTCATGTGACAGCTGTGAGTTTGTGTAAGATATGGCATTGCACTATTATATTTATCCCGCGTTGTCGTGCTACACGTCCTGTGATCCAGAGGTTGCATCTAACCAATTAATCCAATGCTTGCATGCGTCATATTTTTGCGCTCGCTCCCTTCTGAAAAAGAAGAGACGCGCGCTGTGCTGTCTCTCCATGCCATCACTAGAGAATAAAGTCAATCTTTTTATTTCTGAGCTCGTTTTGACGCTGCCTCTTAAGTGTTGCTGCAAATAATGAAAACTTAGTTTTTAAATTTGATAGTGAGATTAGTTTTTGTTCTAACTAAGAGTATATAATTTATGGAGTATAATAACTATTCCTTTCATCTCAGTTTGTACTTAGTTGACTCTTTTAGTGAAGTATATCATAAAATTAGCTATTGGGAAAGCCTAATAGCAAGCTTATCATAAGCAGTTCAAGCACAGAAGTGAATTTATGAAGTCCAGAAATAGTGGCCATCATTTTTCGCAAAAGGAGCAGGCAACTAGCTTTTTCAAAGTGCTCAACACAAAGTTATATAATAATGTCTCGCTTACTTTTGCGTCTCTTTCATTTAACACTAATTACTAGACAAAATCTTCATATGTCAGCACCAAAATAATTTTAAAGTGAATCAAACCTAAATCCTAAGATGTCTATAATAGCATTAAGGAGGCTTGAGCTTAAGAGTCTCATCAGCTCCTTCACTAGGACACGCTGATGAGCTCTGACACTACAGCGTTGTTAAGTGCCTCGTGATGATCATTGCTGCGTGACAGCGACGCATCTCAAGAACTGAGTAGCGCTGCTGCAGCGCCTCCTACAGCGCCTCCTACAGACACTTCTGGGAGTACGTGTATGTTTTCAGTGCTCCACGGTCGTACTTGAAGCTTGCAAATTGCTTATAATTGAAGATAGTCGTAATTTATACTGAATAGTATTGAAACATACATAGATGCAAGATAGTCGTACTTGTTGCTAAGAGAACAAGGATGAGCGAAATTTGTAAACGTTACACCCGTAAGTATGGTTAATTACAGCAGCCTTTTAACATTCATATGTTTCCCATATCAGGAAAATAGTCTTTGTATCATGGAAAGTTGTAACAGAATGAGAAGATTCTCAGTTCCCTCATAATGAGAACGTGAAATAAAAATAAATTTTGCTCGGATTTTATAATAACGAATTGCTTAAAATTATTTAGGCTCGCCTCGTATGAGACTGAGTAGCCTTGTACTTTTATGTCAATGGCTTACATTTTATAATGGCAGATTGTCTTATACGATCTTTGATGGCCTCGATAATCTTTACGATACTGAACTACCTTACATGATGCCGAATTGCTATATGTAGTATTCATGTTTGATTCTCTGAACAATACACCATTTTTCGCACGGACCTCACTTATCCTACATGTCATCAAACTAATTAATGAGAAGCGAAATGCTCTCGTAAGATGATTAATGATATGGTGTGATGCTGTGCAGGGCAGTCTGATGTCATGACAGATTGCTTCAGTTTAGCACTTGACGTCACGCGCGAGCTGTGATGGGAGAAATAGTAGTTTCGGCTGGAAGGCCTGTTATTGTACGAGCGTTTTGATTATGGTACCAGTCATCTTTCATGATGAACCTTGTCATGTTGTAAAGCAGATCCCACTTATGTTTCACGGTGAATTCTAATTGTCATCTTTTCTTCATTCCATTCACACTCTGCAACGCTGTCGACTTCATATATGTATTAGGAAAACATCAACATTAAGCGTATGCGTTATTTTTGGCCAATGGAACAATTTCTGATGTTGGTCTTTATTGTGTACCCTTGGATTTAATGAATTATATTTTTGCAACACATCTATTTATCTTTGCTATCTTATTTGTCTTTTGAGTGTGAGTAAATTTATTTCTACTCTATAATTTCTACTTATCTTCGGCAAGTTCTTACCTTCGTTTCATTGAAAAATATAGAATGAGCTCAACGCCAAAAAAGTATATTGTGCTACAAAATGAATCTCTGAATTTTGATCATTAATGCTGTACCTAGACTTTTTAATTTTCACAGAAAGGTTTCTCGCTACATTGTATTTTATTTTTTCACTCGTATTTTTGTTTATTTTGTTTGGGCACAACGGCCTTGTTCGCTCATTTACGTGGTTGCTTTCACCGCACAGCATCAGTTTGCTGCAATATTCACCATTATCCTCGATATGCAGGAGGTCGAATGAAATATTTAGTCTCTGCCATTGCTTCAAGCTTGCGATTACATTGTCCCTCCAAACTTTGAGCACGCTCTGACATGAATAATTGTTTTTTATTACTTCCTCACTACGCGTTTCTTATCAATTTTCCATTTCTTACATTACTTAATGATTAATACATTCATATCATATCTCTGACAATTGCATTTTCAGTCTAGTTTTGTTTAACTTCCCTCGTATTCCCTCATCTTACCGGATGCACCTCATAGGACTATAGGAACACGTCACTTTAGCACCACCCACCGCGTCAACACACAGGGCCTGTATGGAGGAATAAGTGGCGCTGTTCTTCACTCAGCAGCGAGTGCCCACGTTCCAGTCTTGACTAATTGCATCCTACACAAACACATAGAATTTCTAACCTAACGCTTGCGTACACATGGACGACAGACGCTATGCAATTATCTTAATCAAGTCTTGGCCTTATTTAACTATCAGACAGCTTCAGGGGTCCAATCTCAACAGGACCTGTAAGCTTGTGCCGCTGAAATCCAATGATTTATGCAAATCATTACCTGTGCGGCAAAAGAATGGTGCCGCGCATCCTCAAGATTGCTTAGCGTTTCATACTTTTGTCACGTTGAATCTAAACGGAAACATTGTATGCAGTGTCGAAACGATGATCATCGATGTATTTTGTTTCGATGATCGCTTCCGTGAAGACCATTGAACTGCATTAAGGTAAAAATCTTTAATCTGAATAAAACTAGTTATTGCGAGCATAATGCTAATAAACTAGGTTGGTAGGACACTGGTGCAATATTACTTATGTAAAAAAGTTTGACGATAGTAATTTGTGGGGAAAATATTAATAATAACAAATGTTTTTGTCTCTAATATCATAACGTTGTATGGTTTTTAAGCCACACTTTGGATAAGGAAGAGATTTTGCAGGGATGTTACGCCTGTATAATGTCATAGACAACTTTAAAAATTCGAATCACTCAAAACAGAGTTTTGAGCTTCTAATTATTTCTCCCGTTATTTTCAACATAAAATATGTTCTCGACGTAGGAAACATTTGTTTCTCTAATTTAGCACAACAGTTGTTCCTTCCCGTAAGATATCTAATGCCTCCAATATCTTATAAATTAAGGTGCTCAATCTCTCATACTCCCTAATTGCTACATATTTTCACAGAATACCATGCCGTGAGTTAAAATATTCATTAATTGCTTTATATTTACCCGAAATACTCTACCGTGAGTGTAAATAGTGTCCCTTGAAGAGCATCAAGTTGAAGAAAACGATTTGCACACTTCAGAATTTTTGTTTGAACTTCAACGTCTTCGAATTGAAATGTTCGAATGTGCTAAGAGTGTCAGATAATTTGAACTGTTTGTTAGAATTGATCTGCTATAGTGAAGCTGATTGTACCGAAATAAATCATCGCTTCGTCATACTCATGAAATGCTAAAAACACAATGGAAGAACATATAGTGTTACATTAATGCATGTACTTTGAGAAAATAATTGAATATAATGGGTAAAAATTAAAGCAGGAGCCCCGCAGTCACGTTGGTGCTCAATTATTATATTTATTCTCTGTGAATATTCGCTGTTAATCCTCTCTGCATTGTAACGCGCTCCTCACTCCTAAGATGCCTAGATAAAAATAAATTTTAAGTCATCCATTTCTTACCAGTTTTCTGAATTTTCACCCTACCACGCATTTCCTCATACATTCTCATTTTTTCATCATACATTATGATTTTTTCAGACACGTACAAGTTTTACTAATAAACTTCTGCTTAGTTCTTTATCAAATCACTGGTTATGCATAGTGGTTTCTGTAGGGAAATGTACAACTGAGAACCGTGATTGGTCCCTCTACACCAATCCCATGAAGGACTCCGGCGTCTGGTGATTGTAAAAGAGCTAAGGAATTTCGCCTGATGTTTTATATCTTTTTAGTCTATCATGCATGAGATCACCCGCAACAACACGCAAAAGCGAGTGCATGTAAGCTCAGGAAAATTGTTTCATGACCCTCCGCGAAAATAAATTTGAATCAGCTATCTTTCACGCAGCGGAAATGCTTTCTGTGATATGAAATTCTATTTTGTAAGTTAGCATTTTGTTTAGTTTTATATTTTTCGCATGAGGAGGTAAAAGATAATGATTTAGTCGTTCGAACGTATCATGGAGTAAAAAGTCTTGTATGCAGTGGCGAGCGACGGCAATTTGACGGCTCGTTGGAGTTAACTATGAAAACATTCATGGAAAAAGTGCGCTGCTAAATTCCGCTTGCAACAACCCTTGCTATAAATATATGGAGAGAAGAATATCTAAGCGCACTCAGCGGGGTACTTCAAGTCTTACCTCAGTGGTACAAGCATTTTGCGAAATTTTTCAATGCAAAGCAAGAGCTGGGAGTTCTGAGTCATTTTTGATAACGAAATCTTTCGTTATTTTGAACAGCAATTTAACTGGAGCATCTCGTGCTCATGGACTAAAGTTGTTCTTATTATCATTATTACCATCAACATCAAAATCGTGATTATTATTTTAAGAAATATCATTTTGATTATCATTTGTATCTATTTTGTTGTTATAATTATCCATAGTAATTACATTCCTTGCATTATATTTTCAGTCTGATGACCAAAAATATCGAAAATGCTGTCGATGGAACACCAAGTGAAATGGCCACAGAAAGTGCTAGGTTGTTTACCATGCAGTTACTGATAAATACGTTTTATCAAATACGTCAGTGCAATTACTCCATTTGGGAAAACAGAACAATCATTTCATTACATAGTATTTTAAGTACTGCATGTGAAGCACCATAACGTGAAATAAATGTAGCGGCTTTAACCTCTTTTGTTTGATGAGACGCGTTGTGTGGGATGAAATAGGGTCGAGCTACGTATGTCACCAGTGCTTGCACATAATTTTTATTAGCTAACTTGGTCCTCGCTAATTGTCTCTGTTCTTTATCCCTGTTTAAATGGAGTGCCCAATTTACCGCAGAGTGGGAAATATGTACATACCTGTGATATCTGTCTTCGAATATTTCATTCATATGATTGAATGTTTATGACGGTTTATCTAGTCTATTTATTTGAAACTTTCAACAATATGACTGGAAAGATTCTCGCAACTAAAAGTGATGAAAGATTTATAGATATTAAATTTTATGAAAATATTTGCAACTTCTAAGAAAGAAACTGAAAGTATGCTGTTTGGTATTTAATAAAAACTACTGGGAGCTGTGCGGCTATAATTGAAGCGAAAATAAATTTAGGTCATAGACTTACCGCAAGCCACGACAATATTATAGAAACTGAATACAATAATTCACTGAAAAAATACATTTCGACATTGTGATCATAATTCGAAATTAAAGAGATTGATGATCATGAACATTGTTACTGCGTGAAGACTGAAAGCAAAGACGGTGGATTGTTGGTGGTGAAGTTGCCTCAGTCAAGTTCTTGTGGCAGCTGAAGAGTAGGTAGAGGAAAACATTGGTTTCTTCTGTGGCTTCTTTGTTACAGTTTAGCACAAACTAATAAAATGAGAAAATAATCGCTCGTTTTCAATCGTTAGTTTGCTTGAGTGTTTAATAATTCACTTTAGGTCACAACTCAAGTTTGTGTTCTGTAAGGAAGCAGGAATTATCCATCTGTCTAATAGAATAGCACTTGAGCCGAGATAGTCAATCCAGTCAAATTCCAGCGTCGACTTAACGTTCATTTTGCAACTTCGTGAATTTCCCTAAATTGCACTACATCGACATAAACGGCTGCCAAGTCAACGAAAAAATTCAAATGGGGAGAAAAATTCTCGGAGGAACTTTTTCGATGTCATTTCCGCATGAGAATCTCTAGAAAAAAATATTTTTTAGTCAAATTGACGGACGACCGTCCACGTTCAATTTGAGCCTAACTGCTGTGCATTTGTGCCTGCACTTATGATGCAAGCTGAACCTGAGCTCACATTTTGCAATCTAATGCTCAAATATGCATAGCATTTTTTATCACTTCAAGCGACGAAGAGATTTGTAGAGAACTTGAAGGATTGCAGCGAGAATCTGTGGCTGCTGCAGATGAAGTCTTTTGGATACTCGTACTAGGCAGCTGAGTGCTGCTTCATAGAGCTGAAGGAGAAGTCCCTCATTATCTAGGCTTACTTTGGTAAGAAATACTTACTCTGAATAGCTCCAAATATGGTGCATTAATCCCGTAATTGGATGCCAATTGGGGAAAATCACAGGTGGAAGTTCATACATCTGAGTAAAAATGAAGCTAGTATTCGACCTGTCAATCCCTGACGCAGGCGCTGGCCCCGATTTCCTTCAACAATTTGCATGAATATTTGTCTAAGGCTCACCCTCTTGTGTTCGTTTCTACAAGAAATGTTACAATGCAGTATTTTATAAATGAGTATCACTTCGTAATTTACTACGCTGGTAGGCGCAGCACAGCCCGTTAGGTTCACAGGAGCACAGTTCAGGGCCGTTTGCTGCCCATCGTTCAGAGCCGGCGCTGCTCTGAGTCGACGATGCTCCCTGCATAAAAGTGAACATTTTGGCTGAGCCATTGTGCTGCACGATGGCTGAACGACTGAGACCTGCCAAAATGCCGGTTGTGATTTTGAATTGGGTCGTTATCGCGTGACTTCAGCATGAGTCTTCGAACACATATTTCGGGATCTGATAGCTCTGGTTTTGAGTTACCATTACACGAACGAAATTAGTAGGGTATGCACAGGAAAAGTCTATACGCTTCCTAAGCAGCCATGAACAACTCAACGGAAGTTTTCACCTAAAATAAGCAAGACAGCGACAACTGTGTCTTCCCGCTGATTTCTACAACCACAGTTGTATTCAGTCATGCGCGGATATGCAATAATATTATTGCCAAAGTGCAATTCCAGCTTTACAAATACCTATGGATGTGATGATTTGTCTTCGGTAATTTAAAGTTTCATCATATGCACAGGCGCTACTTGGAATTGCTTTGAGAATTGAGTTAAATTTTAAAGGGTTAAATTGGCCGGGAATCATCAAAGTTCAGCAGACCTTTAGCTGCCTCAGCTAGAATTTACATCAAATATTAACACATGTAATTATAAGGAACACGACTTGTGCTCCAGCATAAAAAGATGCATCATTTACGACTCAGATGGGGCCCAGAAGAGCTTATTCAGTTGGGTTATTTAAACAATAACGGTCACCTGAATGAGAGCATATTGCATTCTCAATGGATAAATTATGCTCTAATACATCCTCTATTTTTCTCAATTATTCAAACATTTTTCTTGTTAGTGGTATTTTGATCGTGTCAACGTACATAATAAAAAATGTACTGCTTGTGCATGTAATACTCCATGCTTGTTATTTATGTACAGTTATGACTCTCATGTCTTTCGTTTTGGCAGCATTCCCGGAAGACATTTTTTTATTATGCCGCTCGTCCTTCACAACATAATTATGATTGAAAACATGGTACGGCTTTAAAGTTCTTCGGAGCGCAATTGTAAATGGGCCGACACTGTTGTCCTAAAACACACTGGGCAATGTAATAGTTCTTTGAATTGAAACACCCGCAGACTAAGCTGTAGTTCTAAGAATTTTGCGATAATGTGAATGAATGGAAGGGAGTCTGAGAATTTTTATTGTTTTGAATGTGTAACTAAGTCATTTATAATTATTTTTTACACTCTACAACGAATAATGAAACTGACGTATCCTACATTGCAGTAGTAATTGGAACCAGAAAACTTCTCTGCAATTTATGTCTTTTGTTCCATCATAGAGATTCATTCTTTCTGTATTTGACATGATAAATATTTTCAAATGACATTGATCAGCATCACCTTGAAGTCATAGCCCACGACATCCTGAATATTTTCACACTATCCCTTTGTTCACTGTTCGACAGAATAACTAGTAATTCTTTTTTATCAACTGTACTCTATAAGGCTTAAAGTACAGCTTAAATACAGGACCACCCAAGGGTGTCAGCAGGAAGGCTTTAAGCATCGACATTCTTCACTTTACTCAGGACGTTACTCTCTACATATCATATTACTCAAATGCAAGGCACAATGCACTACATTGGAGCAGTGACACAATGCCTTACTCTTTAACTATGTCTTGGTGTCTTTAATATTCCTATTTAATTCGCTTAAAGCGAATTCTATATCTTTTAAATTTCAGTAGAAAATATTTTTAGTCTACTGACCTTTAAACAAATCTACTCTTGCTGGCAACAAATCAGCAATATGTTTGGCTGCATCAGTGTCCAATTGTGTACTCATATTTCATGATCCACATTGATTGATTATTCTACTATGTCTTCAAAATTCGTGTCTGATTACATATAGTGCTCCAAGTACCGTGTCCCGATGTCTAGATGCTAATGGAACGAAGCACGAGTGTCGCTCGATTATTGGCCGGAAAATGGCTTCCTCATATAAAAATTAATATTCCCTATTTGAATTTGGATCTTTCAGTTCCCAAAGCTTCGATAGTGAGTGTAGTGTGACAACGTTTATGTATTAGCTAGCACGATCTGAATGTTAAGCACGGGCGGGATGACGAACCTGGGGATGCTGTCAAAAGGTCTACGGCATTTGCTACCAGGATTTAAGCATGTCTAGGTTATAGGTTTTGATCAAGATCGTATTTCCGAGTGAGCAGAGATTGAATAATTTTAATACTGGAAACATGTATATCACTACTAATAATATTATATTAATAATATCTAATATATTCAGCTGATACCTCATATTATACTAATAATTATAATGTATATATAGTATATATATTCAGCTGATATTATACTAATAATATCACAAGTAATAACTAATACTAATATCACATCACCAGCTTGGTCGACTGGTGAGTGAATCTGCTTGCGAGCGGAAAGACCCGGGTTCGAATCCCGCTGCCGACATGGCGTCGACATGGTCGACGCGGCTAGAAATACGTCATGGGACTTGGGTAAAACAACCGAATAATTATCGAAGTAATTATCCGACCCAAGAATATGCCCGAAGGTTCGTTCCTATAGCCTCATTCTATTCTATTCACTCATTTTATGACAATTATAAACATCAGCAAAGAAGCCAATTCGGTAGCAAGCACTCGGTACAAACTGAGAATCAATACAATGCACATAGCGTTTTGCTTAACAAGCAGTCATCGTACATCTGACATTCGGAACACCTGGTACGACTACCTCCAGGAAGTTCTATGTCCTCCAAGACGCTTCCTTGACCTCCAGTTGAACGCGCTCATAGAGGTTCATGGACTCAAAGTTCATATCTGGCCTGATTCTGAGTCCAAACTAGTTAAGTGTGGCAATTCTTACAGCTTCTATGATTTTGAATAATATCAAAATACAGAAAAAGATGCTACAAAAATCGTTCTTATATGTATTGAGCAAAATTTGTAAAAATGTTCATAAAAGCTCATTTCTTTCTTACTTGAACCGTTTACATTATGTTTGTTGTGGTTCAGTTAATTGAAAATATTAAACACATCTAATTCATCACTAATTTGTTTGAAGAATATACAAGGAAAACCTGTTGTTTGAATTTGTTTTCTAGGCCGAAAATATACAACTAAAGCTTATCACAGGGAAATTATTTGCGCACACCTTGTATTAATCTTGTATTTCTGCAGTTCAATTTGCATCCTCAAAAAAAAATCGGATATTAATTATTTTGCTAGTCTTTAACAATTATGAAACAGAGACTGAATTATGAACAGAAAATAATCAGCCTGCACACAAAGTCCTAGACTGACACCGTCAGCCCGGTTAGAGAAACAAACTCTGACCGAGAGCCTTTTTAATGTCCTCATGCACATCCGAAGAGTGAAAAGTTTTGAGTACTTGCACGTACATTCAATACTGTCAAATTGCTGCCAAAAATGTTTTCAAATTGTCGGTTATTGTTCCAATCCGCATAAATTACTTCATACTTCTTTGCGTTCCCTGAAGGTTCACGGAGGCTATGTCAATCAAAGTGAATTGTTCTTGTGCTTTCATTAGTGAACTTTTATAATAAGATGTAGTTGATTTATAAAGTAACCTTCAAATGGACAGTTTATTTCATTTCTGCATGTTTCAATTATACGGAGAGATTTAAACTATATTTTCAAAATAAATAATTTGAACACTGCTGATTTGAAAACAGTAGCATTTGGTCATCAACAAAATGTTCACTGAGATGAATATTTAAGGTGACAATGTAAAGCAATGAAGGACAAGACCGAGCCTCTGCGTAGACGAGAGCGACATATAAGCACTATGCTGCATTGCCTGTCTTACATGCCCCTACGATCAGGGACTGGCCGGACGAGTTCACCTTCCTTCACTCCATGTGATATCTGCCCAAGGACCCTAAGATCCGTGGAGCGAATTTATAAAATATACACGAAGCTAAGCAAAATCCTGAAATCAATCACAGATAACGTAGTTTAGTTGTTAAAAATTTTGTTTCTCTAGGGTTCGCACTTCAAATTTATTCTCAATTAGGATTGTGCCTTTCATTGCTGGACATGTTGAATTGGCATGTAAAAAATTGTGAATGGGAATACGTCCAGAGTTTGAGCTCGTTCGTGCGTTTTGATTGTTTAATGGCTACAAAATTCTTAGGTGAGGCTGTGTTAAATAAAGCTTAGGTGAGTTACTCCAGATGTAAGTTTTTAGAATAAAATGAAGGTTAACGCAAGGTTGCAGTTGGGATTAAAAAACGGTGTGAGTTAACTGTTTGATTAAATTATGTTTTGAAGTTTGCATTGTAAAGAGAAAAGCACCTGATTGTGCACATTGCACAGCATTTTCTAGTTCATCTTGCATGAATAATGACATAAGAATTTGGCCCACTTGTACGAAGACAAGCGTTTCACTTTTGGAAGCGTTGCAGATATGTACATAGTTCAAAGCTTCCACTCTACAGCAAAGAACCACGAATATAAGACACGTGCTTTAAAGATGCAATACCCCCTGCAAATCGCAAGCTCATCATTCGCTGGTGCTGCTGCTGTTGCAATCACTGCTATTCACTTGAACATTCAATCGTTCGACTCTGACTCTTTAGCAGTAATTTTCGGCCGACCCTGACTCGGAGAACACCATCATAGTTGCGATGCAAGGACTCGGAGCTCTGCGCCACTGCTCCATAATTGCTGGATTTGGACTTCGGAATAGTCATTGTTTGAAAATATGAGAACCATTTGGAGCACAACAGCGAAACTCTGTGGTTTTGTCTGGAAGAAATACGAATACATGCAGAGCTTTTCTTTTGGAAAATATAGTGTGCATTGGAACAGATACATTATTAAAATATTTTCCAATATTTTTCAGTATGTTGGGTGGAATATAGCTGGGAAAGCCAAAAACGCTTTGCCAATAATGTTGTGAATAAAACTTTATTTCCATGAATGCAATTTATTTGAACTTTTTTCGTATTGTTCTAAACTTTCCACCAAAAATATTATGAGTTTATTATAATTATAATGATCGCTGTTTTGAAGCGGCAGTTTTTTATCAACCTCAGTTCTACACCGATGGATTAGGGACGTTATTGTAGCCATGCTCGCCAAAGACTCGATCAATGAATGAATTTTTTTGATTTTAATCTGGTACATTAAAGAACACTGTGCTCTGTCCCTAATTTAAATACCGCTATGACGCTGCATTTTTAGGAACACACATGAACAAGAATTACTCATCAACACGAGGATCCGTTGAGTGTAAGTCAATGTATGATATTACGACCATCACGAGCCCACACCTATGCCGTGCTCATGTTTCTGGCGCGCACCATCGGAGAATATAAACTGTTTGGAAACTTCAGCTCTAGCCCTAAAGCTGCAGGAGGACTTAGAGAGCAGGTACAACAACCCTGTGCCTGTTCCATCAACAGTGAACAGTTTTTGAAATTCCCCAGCAGCAGGAGAGCACAGTTTCCCAGTCCCCGTTCTCCTTCATAATAGAATGACGAAAATCTCCTTAAATATGTATAATATTTTTCAGGTTATACATAAACTAACGCGACTCATTATTAATTTAACAGAAAGGTTTGACTGAGAGTTTTAAAACACACATTGTGATGATTTACAACCCGAAATTCACCGTCGTTATTTATATGACTTGGCTACGAAAAGCATACGACATAAAAACATTTCTATGCGATTATCTATACATTCATTTTCTTGAATTTATAAATTAAGATAGAAACTTTCGCCACTTATTTTTTTAACGCAGATATTTACAATGTTATTTAAATAAGGTACGAATAATGACTTGCAAGTACACACATAGGATGTTTTTGATAATAATAATAATAATTTTGGAGCGTTTCTTTTTCTGGCTGCAATTATCTTAGAACCAGAAAAACTTAGAAACTTAGAATTATCTTAGCTTAGAATGCAATTATCTTGAAATGTGAACCTGTGATCATTATTTTTTGCTCAGAGTATATATTCATGGGAGATATTTCTACAATACTTTACTTAAGTTAATAGGTTTATTCCAGCGGAATGTGGCGAGTGGTGCAGCTTTACTGAAAGTCAACTTTGACTGAATGAAACATGCGCAGTTAAAGCAGTACGATGAGCACCATTATCCCATTAAATCATTATTCTTACCGATCTATATTTCATAATGAAAGGTTAATATTTCTATTTTGATTACTGACGATTTTGCTTTACTACCTCATTATGGTATTTGCTGCTTGTTCATCTTCTGAGTTATCTTTATACGATGACGATTCCCAAATGAAATGTTGTTACGAACCGTTCTCAAAGGCAACAGTTTTAAGATCAGCTGAACCCAGCAGCGGGGCTGCGGGAGGGGCGTTAGACTGGGCAGTAAGCAGGAGATCGCGCTGCACGCAATGCTGTGGATTTAGCGGCTTGCGTTTGCCGCATTTGTTCTCCCGCTGCGCAGGTGCGACTTTTAATCCTACATTGTAAATTTAGTCTGCTTAAATATTTATTTAGCATTCTCTACAAATATTTGAGACTTAAACTCGCTAAAAATGGCGTAACGTTCGTGTGCTGAGACATGAATTTTGTACGACCGCAGGAGAGATTTACTGCATGACTGGATAGAAACCGACATCAAACTCCTAAGAAATATCAACTGTTTTCTCCAACCGTTGAGAGAACCGTGTGTTGCACTGTGAACGAATGTTTTATGTTTCATCCAAGAGCAAGGGAGCACAGAGACTTTTTTATCTTTCCAAGAAATCAGTAAAACTCGCTCAGAATTATCCCTCGGGCTGCCTGTATTAGCCTCAGCCAGCTTAGACAAATATTGGTGCTACGCAATATCAGACTCAACGTCTCAAGGCTGACTATTTTTAGCTTCCAGAACTACAGATTTGCAGCGCCTCCATGGTCCTGGCATCTATTTCAGTGAGATGATTATCTAACTTCTTAATTTGGGTGTTGGATATGGGACACAAACTTATATTAGTTGGAATTATGTGTGGTATCTTCAGTGCTACGATTTGCTAACTCGTTTTAATTGCTTGCTAAAGCAAAATATAAATGTTTTGTAATTTATATTCTAACGAAGAGGAAATTCCGAACCATTCATGGCAATAAATAGTTTCCATAATTTATAAGCTGATATATCATCGGGATTAGGAAATGCATACTTAACTACTTTTTTACTGGTTCATGTTTCAGATTGTGAGTGATTACTTAGGAGAAGTTTTTACATTACTTTGAAAGAAATATGTTAATAAAAAGTAATTTGGCAGAAATTAAATAGCTACCCACTTTAAATGACATACGCAGTACAAGCAGGAAAAAAGTATTGAAAGAGTATTGAAAAAGGGCAAGAAGTAAATGAAGGTAAACCTAATTGACCTGACGTGCGGAGAATAGTATTCCTAGAAAATTGAAGATTTCAGCAGAAAGAAATATTCCACAAATTTAAATTATTTGAGACATTTAAGAGACATTTTTAATCCCCGTAACCAGAAGTGAAGATGAGATACGGGGCATTATTAAATATAAAATTTATTTGAAGTTTTCCATGTTTGCCGAGAGAAGATTTATATTGCTTGGGAGCTCTTTCAATTCACTTAAACCATGAGAACAGTACTCGTACATCGATGTCTGTACAGCTAAAATGTTTTCATTGCAAGTTGTTCGGGATAAAAGATTAATTTTTGGAAGGTAAGACTGTCTTTTTCCGCAATATGTCATTTACACTAGATTTTAAAAATTGTACTTCGTTTCATAGTTAAAGCAATAAAACAGACTGTTTTATGTTTAATTTCTACCAGCTACAGCACCGGAGAGGATTTCGTAGTAAAATCAATTGTAAGGATACTCTCATACTTTTATGGTGACTTTCGAAAATATTTCCTGAATATTACTTTTCAGAAACTTTGATAAAAAGATTTCCTTGAAACTAATTAAGCTGCGGTTCCACATCATTGCTAACGGTTCTCTTTTTTTAAATATTTGTGGGAAACATACGCAGAAAATTGCCGAGTAATCAATTTAGTTTTAACGTTCGCGTGAACGTGAGAAGCGCGGCATTTTTTATTGGACTCGTATATGATTGAAAATGATCAGAGAAAAGCGTATCAATCGCTCAACTGCCATATTTTTTTCTTTGTAGACTGCTAGTGTCTGAACTCTTTGTTAGTTAATGGGTGAAATGATTAACTTGACCCAACTTGAATGTCGATAGATAACAGCGTACGATCTGCTTTTGTCAATAAAAAATATTTATTTTAAAACGGACGTGATCAAATTTGCATTCATTTAATTTCCGTTTCAACCTTTGCAACTTAAAACTGAGTTAGATAAAACGCTTGAAATTTAGGTTCTTTATCAGTTTATTATAGATTTACAAGCAGAAGAGATGACTGCAACGGTATTGTTTCATTTTCAGCCTTGGCATATTGGAATAACTTTCAACATAGCTAAGAAAAATTCGTCATACAGGCCTCCTCATCCCTTAGTTCACTCGTGCCCTTAAATATACTAAACTAAAGTTATATAACTGAGTCCATTCAGGCTACGTGTATATTTTTCACGGTATACTATTTTTACCGGGTATTGTTCTGTTATCTAATTGGTGATGTACAGACCTCTAGGTAATATTACGTAAAATTATGAAAGTCGGCTTCTACACTAACTCTCCTCTCTCAAGCTTCAAGCTTTTGACTCCAGGAAAAGAAATCTTCACTGACTGTCACTGTTGTCACTGAAATGTGCATTTCGGTCGTAGTTAAATAAAGGCTTAGTTTCTTATACTCTATCATCTGGAACGGAAACTAGTCCAAGTTCAAATGTAAAAGACTGGGAATTAATAGTCATTAGACAAAGTAACAATAAACTTTTACAAAACGACGTAAAAACAATTAATCGTTCTGTATGAGTCAATACCTAGAAGTGAACAATATTTTCCAGCTACTGAACTAATGTGACAGATTTTGAAATATATTTTCTTTCGTGAAAATTGTCGTCGTTTAGCCTGCTGGGAAGCTTCCTTTGCTAAGCTGGATAGATGGGAAACATCAAGAACTCAGTTTCAACTCTGAATCATCAAAGAATGATGATAAAATTGCTCAAATAACTTCGACTTTTTGACCGAAAAAAAAACAGTAATTCAGCTTTTGAAGCTGAAGTTTTAAAAAATCGTACAAAAGGATTTAGAGCACTTTTTTGAAAATAATGCATACGAGTACATGTAGTTCTTCTTCAGTAATCTTTAGTTCACGTCATAAGAGTCTTATTTGCAAGTGTACGTCTGTGGAAGTTGAATGTGTGAGTAAGAGTCCTGGTTGTTTGTAAGATGTAACAGATTCGTTCTTCTGATCTATTATAGCTATAGCACGCCTAATAAATGTAAACAGTGCGAGTGTGAATGCACGTTTTCAAGAAAAATTATTCAAAATGAAAAGAATGCTGTTTCTGATAATAATTCAAAGAGGCTTGCAATCCATATCCTGTTATCACTCATTCAAAGAGGCTTGCAATCCATATCCTGTTATCACTCATTCAAAGAGGCTTGCAATCCATATCCTGTTATCACTCATTCAAAGAGGCTTACAATCCATATCCAGTTATCAATCATTCAAAGAGGCTTGCAATCCATATCCTGTTATCAATCATTCAAGGAGGCTTGCAATCTATGAAATATCAATCATTCATAGGAGCTTGCAGCCTGTGAACTGTTTTCAATCATTCAAAGGAGCTTGCAATCTATGAAATATCAATCATTCATAGGAGCTTGCAGCCTGTGAACTGTTTTCAATCATTCAAAGGAGCTTGCAATCTATGATCTGCTATCAGAAGCCAGATAATTGATCAAAGAAGTAACGTCTCAATTCCTTGCTCTATTTTTTAGGTCAGTGTTTGTACACTTATAAAAGAAGCATCTGATGTATCATACTTCATTTTATGCCAGACGTCGATTTACATCTCCAGTACATAACAGCGCGCAAGAGCCTGTGCTATTTGTACTCTTGAACACAGTCAGATCCTTGATTTCTGAACTGCTATCTACTCAAGACTGTTTCAATAAGATTTATTGACTAATCAATGCAATGATTAATGCCTCTGATTAACTTCTTAGTACAGCACATGGTGATCTATATACCCTTAAAAATGAATGAAAAACATGTTTCCACTATTTTAACTGTGAAAAATAGCCCGGATCTATTCACGCAGACAAAACTGATCTGTGCTACAATTCATGCAAGCGTTTCTGTGATGGAATGAAAGCTGAACTTTTTAACTACTTTGAGACCTCACAGACATCCTCTACATTTCAATGTTGACATCAGAACTTTGGATGATCATCACTGCTCTCGTGAAGGCTCAGCCTAAAACAGAAACAAAAATCTCTTTAAGGTGTGTTGTTCACCTCCTTATGAGTTAATTTAAACTGGTAGGGCATAGCACTTTCTAAAACTGGTTCAAACTCATGAATATTTGCCATTTGATTGCTGTTACTGTGTTACTGGATTGAATAACATAACTCAATAGATTCAGTCTGATATCTAAAACTTCCTATTTCATGAATGTCCATAACTACGAAAAAATATAGAAACATTAATAAAAATTAGGGACTCTGTTGTATTTAAATTCTGCTACTCTGGTGAGTCAGAAGGAATCCAATGATAACTATCACACTCCAGCACGGAAGTCACCAGGCCTTGATCTTAAACAGTCAAAGTTTGTTTGTTTCAGCGACTGTTTCTTCATTGTTAGAATGAGCGGGCGCGTTTTGGCCACTCCATATCCCCTCAATGTTATAAGCGAGGATAAAAGGTCGATATTATTCTCTTATTATTGAAGTAAGTTTCATAAATAGAAACATAGCTTAAATAGAATTGGGTAATGAGTTTACTTGTCGTAGTTGTAAAAGCTGCACACAAATTTTGACTACGATGAGATGATCAAGAGTTATCAATTCTAACTTTACATAACTCAATCCAAATTTTAATTTTATATTCATTATGTGGATGTAAAAATGAAAAGCCATATGGTAGAAGAAAGTCAAAATAATAATGGAATATTTACAAAAGTTTTTAAAAATTTGATCAGCTATTGTACTTATGAGCTTATAGAATCAGTATAATCAGCACTGATGAAGCTGGCATTCTCATGTAAGAACGAATCCTCTAAGCTGCACAGCAGCAGGTAAAGCAGGAGACACTGGGAACTGTTCTTCATAGTTAGACTTGAAAATCTGCCTTAAAAACTCACGACATTTCTTTTATACACTAACTTAGACTCGACGCCAAGTTGTGTCAGTGTCACACATCTGGAGCTACGCCGTCGAGGAAATTAAATATGCTCCAAAATTGGACTGGTGAAGTAAATATTTCAAAGACTTATGAAACACATTTTCGGAAAAATAGTTAATCAGATTTTTACCACAGCTTCAACAACGGTAGAATGTACTTTCAAATTATCCTCACATTAATGATTGTACAGAGTTTTACGTCATTTTCCCAACTAAATTCGTAATTGCAACTACGTACACTAGAGTTGTTCAAATACTTCAGATAATTTTTTGGAATTAAAGCTGAGTTTTGTACCCAGGTGAGCTGAAACTAAATTTACGGATTTTTGTCAACTCTACAGACAACGAATTTTTTCGAAGTAGCAATTTGCGAGAGCTCTAGGAAGCTCAAAAAGACTGGGCTTGCAAATTAGACTACGGAACGATTGCCCGACGAAGAGACGTCCACAACCATATACGGCACACACTCTATTCTAAACGATGATTTCATTTAGGGATTCGGCACCCAATGAGACATTCTTTTTAAACCTGGAATGCGTGTTTCGAGCTAGAAAGTCACAACATTTTAATGATGTTCAATGGAGCTTAGCACAAAAAGTTTCATGAACTCCCAAATCATTAAGGTTTACTTGATATTATCTCCATTTGAGTTAACTCTTGTCTAACCCAATATGATCAACCCAGCCAAATTGTATCAACAGAAATGATATAACTATTCATCAGAGTTCGAGCTGCTCATTTAACAAACCTTTCAAATTTAAAATCCGAATTTCCCTGTAAAACAATGTTTTTTTCAAGCTCCAGCACCTCATGAAGCAAGTTTAATTCCGGTTTTCTAATTCTTTGTTGACCTTCTCTCAACATTTTCGAGCCTTAGAGTTCTATTTCAGCTGTGTGACACTGTTAGGTCCGAAAGCTTCCCTCCATTCCTCACTCTTTCAAAGCACTCGCCTGCCTCACTTTGTAACCCGATACAAGCTTTGTTTCTCCTGAAACGCAACCTCGACTGCAAGCAAACACACTTAAAGGTTCTTTAACAACTTCTTTCTCGTATTTATTGTACAATTCTATATTCTCGCTCACTAAACGCTCATTTCTTCGTTTTCCTTTTAGTTTACGTCAACTGCCCGTGAATTTTGAGACCGTATAGGAATCGCACTCCATTTAGGGTGAGAGATTTTTGCCTGTAGATTAGCGTCAACCTTTATCAAAGTTGCACTACATTTAGACTTCTAGATACATTCTTTGTATACTGCCTTCATAGCTTCGATAAAATTGCGACAAACTGATAGATAACAAATGAAATTCGATCAATTTTCTATGAGTAAAAAGGCGTGAATTTTTTGAAAGCACCTTAGGATTTAAACTGGCCTTGCAACGCTTCAGGGCTTTTACAAATACTTTGAACTTAATGGATTTACAAGCCCCATTATTGAATTTGTTGAAGCAACAGGGATTCTAACTCCAATCTCGTCAAATTAATAGAATAATAATATTGATATATTTTTGCGCGCCAATTTTAAAATTTGGATGAGAAACCTAATATTTTCTTAAACTGATATTGTGGTGCAGTGTGTGATCGCTTTTTAAGCAAAGAAACCTAGAATAGTAATTACAATCTTTGATAATATCTTAACCTAAAAAGAGAAGAGCAAGGACAATCGCTTTTAACCATATGATTTTATTGATTAGAAATTAAACAAAGTACCGTAAAAGATATACACATGCGTTTATACTTTTAACGTTTCGACCTCCTAAGACATTTTTAAAAATCAGTAAAACGTTGTAAAGGGAACAGTGAATTTTCAATGATCCCTTAACATCAATATGACTCAATATCTTAAAGTCCGTTCAATGTTATGACTTTGAAATTATTATGTAAGCTGCAGATGCATGCATGGTTTTCTAAAGTTTGCATGATGCAATTGAGTTTGTGCGCTTGTAATTTGCTCATATCGTCAGCCTGGCATGCGAGGCACTGCTTAACACCAGAGTTACATTGTGGGTGCTGCAATACTACGCATTACTGTGGACTCGAGAGGCTCTACGCTGGAATATTGAATAAAAAATAGTCAAAGAGCCATAAAAAAGCTGCATATTAACCAACAAATAAATAGCATCCAACGCTATTATCAGTAGAGCTGCAATGTGGAAAGAAAGTCTCCAGTGAGTTCTCATTGAACAATTGAGTAACGTTAAATATGCATTTAATTACATTACGCTGCAGTCGACGCTTGTTGCGCGAATTGTGATCATTGTCGAAAAACGAGAAATTTGAATATTCTCAGTCGTGGTTCATTCATTATTACAACTCTATTACGTGAAAATTTTTCTACAGAAACTCCACTGCAATTAATTAAATGTCAGACAAACGATTAACATTGTTAATGGTAATTGAAGAAAGTTCCTGTATTCGGTATGTGATTTAGAATCTTAGCCTTTATCAACAAGAATGGATGATCACGAACGAGTCAAGGTTAAGGGTAGACTTAATGAAATGCAAGAGAAGCGTCCTTCAAGCCTCGTATAATAACCTCTGGGGCCAAATCTTGGAGCTGCGGAGTACGCAGCCAAATGGCCCCATGCGTTGCTTAGCAGCAGCACTAAACATGTCGTCAGGCTGAGCTGTAAGCAGGATACCCGTACATCTCCCACTGGCTCTGCTCCCAAAATGTGCAAACTATTTGCATGGAGCGGAGATCCACATCGCAGTATTCTGGGCTTGAGCTGCACAGCCCAAATGGTCTATTTGGATTTCGAGGCTTGAACTTAACAAAAGCTATTGTGCCTCCATTGCTTATTACTCCATTTTCGAAATCATGGTTGGCCTTTTTATTTCCTTGTTCCAAAGTCATGATCTCTAACGCGATGAACTTCATGTTTAACATTATAAATCATTGTTCTGACTTCCATTTCAACTATTTTCCATATCCTTAACGCAAGCTTCAGAAGCTAAACTCGGTCAATCCAACAACTCCATTGCAAACCTAATTAAAAAAATCATCCATCAATAAATTTACAGCTTGGAGCACTCGTATCGTTGAACTTCTTTTACTTCATAGAATAAAATAGAATTTTTTTGTTTTCATCAATT
>VCRD01000987.1:27087-41112 GCA_006783055.1 Trinorchestia longiramus | reverse complement strand
TGCTCCTCCTGCTCCTCCTGCTCCTTTGCTCTCTTCTCCTGTTTCATCTCTCTGCAGCTCTGTGAAACTCCAGGCAAACAATGCAATTTTTAAAGGGATCTTTTGACTTTTACTTTATTTGTATTTTCATTGTTTTAACTAAGCACTCCATGCAAATGACTGAACTTTTTGTGTAATCTGTACAGTAAACTTAACTGCATGTTTTTGTAACTTTCCTCGCTGTTTCTGTCAGTTTCATTAGTTCAAATGAAATGTTGTATTTGCAAATTAATTTTCTCTCGTGTCTGTCATTTTATTTTATGCGTTCCTTGAAAATACTTATTGGCTATTCAGCCAAGAGTTCAAAAATTTGGTTGATGGTCAGTAACAAAACATTTATGGGGAACTTTCCTGACAGTTCTTCTCAAAAATTCATTGTGCACAAAAAATTTCTTCCTTTATACGGTGATAGTTACTATTATTTCTATTATTTTTCAGTGGTAATTTTATTATTATCCTAATCATTTGTATGATACGAAACGTTTTCCAACCTCTTTGCAGAATCAACAGAAAGTAAAGCAATAAGAAGCATTCACAGGTGTTGTAACTGAAGCCTCATTTGTGTGCTGTGCAGCGTATAATGCGTTCAAAATGTAATCATGACGCAGACAAACAGTACTATGCTTCAAGTAGAGGCGTGAGTTGCCAACTACATCACCGGAAACACTGTTCTAGGATAGAAATAATGAGGAAACGTGCCGAGCGGTGTCTTTCTTGCGAATCTTTTCCTCTCGGTAGAGTTTCTTAATAAAAGATTCTTAGGCTCCAAAATCAAGGAGGTCTAAAGAGGGACACTTTGGTCGCCTCTGAACTACCTCATCCTCTTTAGCTTAAGGCCTCCCGAAACTTAAAGGGGAATTGAATGACTACACACTTGTAGTTTTCGTCGTTGGGTTAAGACTTGCCCGAGTAAAAAATGTTTCGTGTCTATATGTTGTGGTATTAGAGAAGTTGCAATTTTGATAAATTGATCAGCATCGTCGTCTCGAACTCACAGTCGCAAATTTATATTAACGGTAACGCTTCCTGTGTTCTGAACCTTCATCCTTACTAACGAACGAGCCTTACAACCGTAATTAGATGATCAAAAAAGCTCCCTGTACACAATAGTCTTTACTGACACTACTGAACAAAGACTCAGACGGGGTAGAGAGCCTAGTGTGACACTGTCTTAGTCCAACACAGGCCTTTGTGTGGACACAATACTGCAAATACAGGGATGCCCAGCACGCATACAACTGCTTAAACCTAACCCATAAGTCTTGCGGTCCCGCACAACTTAGCTTTGTACTTTTTTCCCACAGTTCCCGCATCCCACATTCTGTAACATTACAGAGAAACGAAACAGTAAATCATTAAGTTTGTATGTACGAATATAAAAACTAAGTATGCGTTTGATTGAGAAACTGAAGAATGACGACGACAAAAAGTAGAAAAGTCAGGTATTTTTTCGTGCCACCGTATATGAAACAGATGTACAGCTTCTGTAGATACATGTTATGTGTACATAAAGTAAGAGATCAACTGTACGTCCTCCGAGGTTAGTTTTCATTCATATGCTTTTTAGGATATAAGGAGTTCAGTATAGTTAGGACGTACTCGTATTTAATTGCAATGCAGTTCTATTTCTCATTTACTAGTATTCACATGCCAGGGTGTTATGTGACTACGTTATAGGATATTTACATCGGCCGTATTGAAATTAAAATATCAAGGAAATAATATGTATACGAGCCATATATCCTGCTTTGCTGGACCTGCTGACGACATGTAGCCAAGTCCGGTAGCTCTCTCTGATTTTGTCTGCCACTTCATCGAAATCAGTATCTTTTTCTGAAGAGAAAGCAAGGTAAGAGGCGAAACCTCTGTCAAAAGAGTGTAAAATTAATTGGTAGCCGCCAAGTATTCTCCACTTCTTATGTAGTGAACGTTTTTTTGGACATACGAGTGCACATACATCATATTTATCGCTCCTCTAACTCCATTCCATTATCCATCAACACCTCGGTCTGCCTTTAGCACACTTCTTTGCTTAGCCGACCTCATCACTTATTTCACTAAATGCTCCTCATTCGTTCTTCAAACATGTACAAGTTATTTTAATATCATGCACTCTGTGCTATGTAATTACCCACTCATTACAACGGTTTTCCACAGCACTTCATTTAACACTCTGTCGATCACTCCAACCACACTTCTGAAGCATGTCACGTCCAACTCATTTAATCTTGCTATCCCGTTTATTGCGCTTTTAGTCCCTAATTCTTTGCACCATACAGAGCAGTTAGAACAATTACACTCGCATTTAAACTTTCTTTTGCACTCACGACGATACCGTAAAACCTTTTATGGTGCTCTCAAGGCCAAATACAATGTGTATTTAATACCCCACCTCCTCCATCCCTACGCCAGCAGGGTAACACAACCCTATATGTTCAAATAATCTCATTTCGCTCGTCATTTGTACATTCAACCAAGGATTTATCCCTTCAACTTTCTCACTTCTTGAACGCTAGTGAATTTATCTTTATTCTACTAATTCTCAAGTTTACCTGATTACGCAACCCTCTAATTCAGTTATCAATCTCTGTAATTTCTCTTCTGAATCAGCTACTAACACTTTTCTGAATCAGCTATTTGCGAAAATAATTCACTAATCTCAGTCCCTGAGCTTTGTTACGATTTGGAGTAATTGCTCCATGTGCACATTAGCATCTTCTGTAGTTGAGTGGTTCAGCAACTGCCTTGGGTTGTTAGGTTCCTCCTTCGCGTCACCACGCAGCACTTAAATTTTCTCCAGCTCGTGACGCACGAGACCAGGAATACTAACGGACTGATTGTCTTAAACAACTTCCTCAAGCTTCCAGATCATAAGTAAGAGTTCCTATGATCCTGTACCTCACGTCCCAACACAAGAAGAATAGAATAGAATAGAATAGAATGAGGCTATAGGAACGAACCTTCTGGCCCATTCTTGGGTCGGATAATTACTTCGATAATTATTCGGTTGTTTACCCAAGTCCCATGCCGTATTTCTAGCCGCGTCAGCCATGTCGGCAGCGGGATTCGAACCCGGGTCTTTCCGCTCGCAAGCAGATTCGCTCACCAGTCGACCAAGCTGGTGGTAGTCGACCAAGCTGGTGGTACTGGAAGAAGTACTGGAACAGTCGCTGGAAGCATGATTATAAGTCTGAGGACGATAGCATTAGGAATCAAAAAGCACTGTCGATGTCATGTATACCTGATTGTAATAAAGTTTCTTTCTTTCCTTCTTTCTTTCTTTATTTCTTTTTCTAACAAAGTTAGTAACATTACAGAATTGTGCCTCAGCCCCTATGTTGAGCTCAGTCTATGGAAAACAATACATAAACAGTAATGGCTCATAATGATGTGTGAAATTAATGTGCACTTCAATTTACTGTTTTGTATCTCATCTTAGTTTTACGTTCCAAATATCAAGCATGATTCTAAAATGTTCTTTCAAATCGTATTACGTTCATTAGGTGTCGCTTTATGTGCGGAAGTCATCTATTCATTCGTAGCATTGAGAGGCGGCTTTGAGCCAGTCGTATTCAGGTGCAGTTCTCAGGTAAGCCTGAATAGTCGTAGGAAGTGAAATAACTGGACAAGACTCACGCAACCATCACTGATGCAGATAAGATATTTTATGCTCGTACGTTTATTCTGGAACCAAAAAAAGCCTCAGTCTTTTAGCTCCGAAATTCAAATCGTGCTTAGTGTATTAATCGTAAGCATTGCATTTTTCGCTTCAGCGTATTCTGCAGTACCCGCCTATTCATGTCTTCATATTAACTCCATGGTACACGATATTTTTCCATCTCGTGCACCGCACGCAATTTCCGGCGAGTTTATGCTGAAACAACACTGTAGAATCCGTACAGGCTCACGCTACAGTTCCTGCGTCAAGTTCAGCCGCTTTGAGCGCTCAACGAGAATTATTGATACAATCTAAATCAAAATACTTATTCCTCAAATTTGAATAAATTGTGTAATTCTAAAACAATAAAGAAAATGTATGTTATTCTATACCACAGGACTACTGTGTTAGATGCAAAAATAAGACAATGAATACTTCAGTAAAGAGACTCGTAACAAGCGGGTCTGCAACTCTGCTGTGGCTGTCACACTGAGTTTGTGTGGACAGAGTCAGGCGAGTTTATGAGAAGAATCAAGGTTTCCTGTCCAGTTTAAATTATGCAAATCTCTTAGCGTTCTAAAAGAAGTTTGAAAGAAGTGCATTTGAAACAAGGCACTCAACTTCTTACGTAAAAAATCGGATATTTCGTTTCATTTGCTTGAAAAATTTTGGCATGGATTTAGTGTTTCTTTATTTCTTTGATATTTGGCAGAGCTTGTCAGTATGTATAACTTGTACTTTTCTGAAACATCAGTTACTGGAGAAAATTATTCTGAAAACGTGAAGTTTCAAATTGTATTTGGTATTCCAATAGGTAACTATCGCTGTAAAACAGCTTTAATGAAAAATTCCTAGCACTGCCAAAGAAGTGCATGTCGAACGTTTTAGGAAACAGTTCTCATTGAATGCGTCTACGGTGAGAACAGTCAACACCATTCTTCTATTTCGTAGAGCGATTACAGAACTAAACTTTTGAGACCGTCGACCGACCTTTAACGACACCAGTCACAAACTGTTCCATTGAGCTTAATGAAATTAAACCAAGAGACAAATGCATTGCTTTATTCTAGCCCCAGTTGTAACAAGAATTTATTCGAGATTTCTTTTGCCACGTTCTGACTGCTTGATGCAAGGGGAAACTCTAGCTCGAGTTCAAATGATTGGAAAGTTGCTGCAATGTATTGAAAGTTGAAACAGAATGAAATACCTTAACAATCATTTTAAAATGAAATATTAGGTATAAATTTGCACAGGAATGCCTATTTGTACCAACTGTAACTCAGAACAAATGAGTTTTGGTTGTAGAATAGGCCCATATAGCATACAGTGAAAATCAGTTCATTATTAGGAATACAGCTTCGACAGCAAGCAATCATTACACAACTTAGATTGCGGTGTTGGAAATAACTAGGCAACACAACAGTAAATAACATCGACGTGAACTTCAATATTACAGAATGCAAAGAAAGTTAACATTACAAGAGGAACCAGCTAAGCTTCGTTTCAAGTCCGCAATTGTCAAGTTTTCACTTTCATATAATATGATAGTAGTGCTCTTTATGGGGCTCACATGGTAGTATTTAATCCGTTTCGGCATCCATCAAATTTACATTAAAGATCATTGCTTGTGATTAGTTCGTCTCCAGTTTATTACTACCGAATGATCTTCTCTAACAGGTGCATTATAGCTAAATCGTAATTGTTTACATTGTCGGATTACCGTCTGCAAATCCTAATGACAAAGGGGATAGTGGACCAAGAGGAATAGGCTATACACAGCTACAGTCCCGTGTGTCCTGTCGACACATTAGCTGTTGCTCAGACACATAAATTTTGTATGATTTGCATCCTCAACTACCCCATAAAGAAGAAGCTGTGTCTTCTTTTAACTCAGTTGCGCTTTGAGATTTTGAATTCATATTGAAGAGTAGACTGCTTCAGCACTGTTTATATCACTCAGCAAAATGGTGTGAAGTCGAAGATTTTACCGTTTATAACATTATACTAAGTTGACGCACATGAAATATTGCGTTTGAAGTTAACTTTAATTTCAGTTTATCAGTAGTATCATTAATTTTGTAACATGGTAAATCGGTAATGGTAATATCCCATTTCCAGGAAATTATTTGTAACAATTACAGTTTTAAAAAGAAGCAACCCGGATTGGTGAATTCCCAATATCTCTCCATGACAATGCACGACCTCACACTCCTTAAGCTACGGTTCAAAAGTCACAAATCCTGAATTATGTGATTTTGCAATGTTTTTCTGCTACTTTATTAACCCACCTACAGAATATCGCTCATTTAAGCACGTTAAACTTTTTATACGTGACAAAACATTATTAAATGGAGAAGATGTAATTGCTGTATTCGGACAGTTTATCACAGCAACCTTTGAAAAAAATCAAGAATGAAATATATGATAGAGAAACGACGGAAAAAATCCTAATTGAACATGGATCATATTTCGATTGAATAAATAATTTGTCTCACACCTTTTGAAACATTTTATTGTTTACCGGTCACATGCTAAATATCATGTAGGACAATCTAATATTTCGAGGCTTCAGATCTTAACGAATAATCATTAATGCAGCGCTTCCGAAAAACGTCATTTTAAATTCAAATTTGATATATACGAACAACATATCATGAAATTGCCGAGTTATTCGAGACATGAGTATAAAAAAGGTCTGTCAAATATGGCGTCTAACAAGACAGCACAACTCATCTGTCCCCCTGAGACGCAGAAAATAAAAGCTTTGGATCAACAACAATAAAATGCTAATGTAAACATTTTAACAACGGTGCAACTTGGACGATAAATTCATCCGTAATGTTCTCGAATGTAATTCAAAGAAAACGTCAACAAGCGAAAATAAAAGTTTTCACGTGAAGCAATAAAAAATAATGTTATCTATAATTTGATCTCAATGGAAAAGGAAACAATTGAGTGGGTGATTTTTATTCATTGCTGCTGTAAATTTATCTTTAACGTCACTGTCATGAAAATTACCATCCATATTGGTACATTTTTGGATATCCTTTTGAAACAAATTCAGAACTGTTTTTCCTCCTTGCGTTGGCGTACGTTGCATGTTGCAACACAAATGCGAGTATATTGCATACACTTTTTATAGAGAACTCAAAGGCAGTATTCTAGCGATGGCTTGCAAAGTTTTCAGCTGAAAATTGGAAGCCAGGCAAAAAGGCCTCTTGGGAGTTGATACGCCAGGCTGCAGAGTAGCTCGACCTGATCAGGAAGGAGAGTGGGGTCTGTGAGGCGTAAACGTGATGCCGAGCTGGAACGTGAACTTCCAGCGACGTCGCCTGGAAGCTTCAATTATGTTTACACGGTGGTTCAAGTTATAACACCTCCAATATTTTTTACCAGGACTGGAAACAGATAAATACGTACAGCTTGTTTTGAAATACGTGTGCATTCAATGTGAACGCGCAACAGAGATGACAGCACCATATGGCACACAGAATTCTAGCGGCAACATCAAGCCTGAAGACTGTTTTTGATACTTCAAATGGTGACGTTTTCATTACAAGAACAACGTGTAATCATTCGTGTTCTCCATTTGAGTGGTATGATACCAAATGAAATTCATTGCCAGTTAAGTGAGACATGTAGGGATGGTGTCGTGGATGTGTTTAACGTGCATTCGAAGGTGAGGCAGTTTAAAGAAGGCAAAATGTCGACTTCGCTCCAGCCGATCTGTCGACATGATCGAGTGAGGGAGAAAGCTACTTTGGATGGTAGTCGAATGAGTGTAGAACACATCGCTTTCAAATTTATCATTTCCTTGAGATCTGTGCAATCCTGCGAGAAGACCTGAAAATGCAAAAAGTGTCTTGCTGATTGGTGTCACGAATGCAAACGGCTGACCACAAGACTACGCACGTTTTATGTTACCAGGCAATGTTGACACGTGATAACGGTATGAATGGGACTTTCTTTTCATTGATTGTGACAATGAATGAGACATCAATACCGTTTTTCAATCCTGAAACGAAGCGTTAGTCAGCTCAATGGAAGCAGAGACACGTCATACGCTATTTCAAGTATCAAATACAATCCTCGCTCTCGCCGCTGCCGTTAGAATTCTGTGTGCCGTACAGTGCTGTCATCTCTGTCACGCATTCACAACGAGTGCACGCGTATTCTGAAAGAAAATTTATGTTTCTATTTGTCTCCAGTTTTGAGAAAAAAGTCAGATGTTATAACATGAATGCACCTCGTAGTTCTCAACTTTAGGTCGGCCGTACTACCATCCAGCTGGTCAACACTAACAAAGTTATTTAAGAAGTCAATCTTGCCTCTGCAGTAGTTCTTTCTAGCATGCAGTACTGCCGGTAAAATCATTCGAATTTATTCAGATATTATTCATAGATAGTTTACCTAGTATGAATTTATATCAGAGCAAGCTAACCTAACCTGATACCTTTTTTACGATTTGCAATTTTTCAGCTCCTCAAAAAATTTTCAGCTCAAAGTAAAATTATATAGCAATGACACAAGTTAACTGTCACCATAAAGTGAATATTTACTACTGCATTCTATTTCATTAATCTCAAAATGTGGTTCTTTCTTCTTCGACTAAGGTTAGTCCGCGCACATGCAATTTGATTTTTATCCAAGAATTCTTGTTAATTTGATAACTTTGAATATAGATTCATTGGTTCATTCCTTCTTCCATTTACTCAATCATTCACTCATTCATTTACTCATTCATTCACTCATTCATTTACTCATTCATTAATTCATTTCCTGACTCATTCAATCAGTCACATTAGTGACCTCGTAGTCCTATCTGATTGAAAGCCTCAATACTGTCCATTGGCTTTGCGTCGAGAATGCTCTGAAGCCCTTCAAACTTGTTGGTTCTCTCTACGAGTATCTGTCTTTCTCTCCCGCTCTCTCTTTCTTTCTCTCTCTAACATGCATCGACCAGCGCCTACAGCAGTGCCCGGGCATTGCGGTTCAAATTCAGAGGCTTCACTGAATACTGGATTTATTCTTTCAAAACCTAGCAAATTTGATCGCAAATGTGACACCTGCCTCCCCTGTTGACTGATCCACAAGTGTTTCAGAGAACCAGGTTGCATATGAATACTTGGAAAAGATCTTTGGAGAGCTATTATTTTTTTCAATCGAACGTACTTCTTGAATTGGGCTGGATTTCGATGACCAAATTTACCATTAACTGTGAAGAATACCATGCTTCAATACAATCCTAACTATATTTTTCTGGTGACAGTTGGATTCCCAGACTTGACCTGATTGTTTTGAAGATTCTTTTGGGGAAATGGAGAACAATAATATTAATGCACTTCTGAAGAATTGACTGTTTGCGGGACGCTACTGTATGTTACACGTACACAGCTGATCAACGGAGTGAGTCCAGCCACAGTACAGTATTTACTTATTCGGAGCCTTTTTTGGAGGGCTCCAGTTCTACCAACCAACCAACCAACAGTATTTACTGTACTGTGGTCCAGCTCTACAATAACTTGGAGAGTTTTCTTGTAAGACTGTGAAGTTAAGATTTTGAGAAAGTATTTCCTCATTATTCTTAAATTGTAGTCAACATCCATGAAGTAATTATTTTACTAGGCATATCGGTATTACAATATTTTTGTTTTTTGTAACGTGTGCAAAAAATTAACCCCACACCAGTCTTTAATTATCATTTACAATTTTATCGGTAATTTAATTTAGAAATCATACAAAAAGTTGAAAGAAGAGTGAACCTCAAAATGTGGAATTGTATTGAGCTTGGAATAACAGCTCGCATTTTCTTTTACCTGATACGAACGCTGCTAATTGCTCTGCTAATTTATTTGCTTTAGAGAAGCAGCGTAGTGGAGCTGCTTATGTTTAGAAACCTGGCATTGAACGACTGCTCTAGCAGTCATATTAGCAGGGATTGAAGATAATGAGGAGCTTAAACTTTGAATGAAAGCTGGAGGAGTCAGTTGATGTACGTTATGTTTCATCAATACCAGTGTGAGAGACCACATAAAAAATATTTTTAAAAATCATGTTTAAAATGTTGTTTATTAGAGTTGCTGCTTTCATTATGCTTCATCATTCAGGTGGTTTTAAACTTTTAGTGGACTTTTTATTTTCGAGCCCTTAGAGTGACGTCGTAGTATCGTCTGTTATTTTCGAAAAATCAAATCTCTTTCTTTTTTTGCCTCACGTATTATTTTGAAATTTCAGTGCAGTAAAATGAAGGGGCTTAGACATTTATGGTTTGAATGATGACAGAAGTAAAACACTGAATACAATAACATTCAGCCCTGATTTTCATTTAGAGTCGTGGAAATATTGCATTGCCCTTAGCATGCAATTGCAACAATTATTCTGCCCCGTACCAAACGCTGGGACTAGATCAAGTTCTGCTGTTTCGAGCTCAACGCTAAGCTTCCTTCCAGTTCTTCACTTCACTGCACAGTGAAGTACTAAGATTTTATTAGTATTCCAGATACTGTCATTTGGTTGTCTTCTTGGGCATCACACGAGCATCCAACGTTTCTAAGGCATTTCAGCTTTTTACAGTATTTTGTCACTGACACTGTGCCATACGGATAACTTACGACATATTTAACGTGTACTACGTTGCAGTAATTATTAGGACTTTAATCGAGGAAACATTCCTCATGCAACTATTTATATCAAACGCATTTTTCTAAAATAGGACAAGAATTAAAGTAAAAATTCCTGCATATCCCTCATTAGTTCCCCTCACTGAGCGTGCCTGAGAGAGAAAGAGCTCCCGAGCCCCCTTCTCATTGCTCGAGGTCTCGCTAAATGAGAGTCATCGTCAGCATTCTCTATACATGCGTTCCACGACCCCTCTACATGGAATACTTACTCTTAACGCCTCTTGCTATTCAATAAATCCTCGTCTATAAGTATTTACAATTTCCCTCTAGGAGAATGTAGCGAATTTCGCAACCGAGTTCCTGTACGAAAATAGTGGTTTTCATACTTATTTCATCGTTATGTTTTTTGCTAATGTGGGAAAACTTTCACAGTCATAATCCCAGGTGCAAAATAAGAGTGTAATATGTTGTAATATTTGGTTGTTTGCTACTCTGCTTGCAAACTGCGACACGTAACCAAAGTCTTCAATTGTCTGAGAAAATAACCTCACTCAGTATACTGGCTAGCGTATTACATAGCTCTCTTAATCAATATACATCAGTCGAACTTATATCTTATCAAGCTAAGCGAGTCATGTCAAGTTCGTAGGTATCCATTAACGATACAAGTTGATAATTAAGAGATGTAGGTAATTGAAATATTTCAGTGACGTTCACTTTGAGCCAGTCAGCCTGGCAAACTCGAGGCTCAGACTTGCTACACGTATGTTTGGCCCTTGCTATCAGTTTAATGACCTCACAAGAAGTGATATCGCATATATTATCGCATAAATAGGAGCTTATTTTTATTTCTTCCGTATATTTTTTATCTCTTTCCTTTTCATCCATCATGAATTTTAATACATCATAAGTTGCACTATAATTTTAATGCTGTCAATTCATGAGCTTTGTGAAACGTTAGATACCTCACTACATTTAATTCCTGCTGGCAAGGATGCACTACTGGTAGGTCTTCTTAATGATTTGTACATAAATTTTTCAATTTCATAAATCACTCCGTGCATTCCGATCATAGAAAAGCAAAAATACTACGCTTTCTTCAGTGTTACAGAAAGTGTGTACTGTTTGATGGTGAATCTGTTACATATCCAATATTGAAAAATATAAGTCATGCATATTACTTCATTGGAACATTTCTAATTCCTAATCTTTTCAGAGTATCGACCTGCAGAAACGTGTTCTTTGAATTATAATGATAAAAAGTGCCTTTCTTTCGAACAGAAACTTACAGACAATACTGTCATCAGTAAGGGTATGCATGCTAAATGCATTTTCCACATAATGTGACAGCATTCTTGTCGGCCCTTTTTGTTTCGAGCGGCGCGTCAGTTCAAATTATCTCGATTGCCTTGCAGGAAAATCTCGGTAATGGTGTCCTTTGTATGGAGCCTGACAAGGAGCGCTGCTCTGTTGCTGGTGCTGTCGCTCCTCATCGACAACCAGGACGTGTGGTCGGTGGAGGGCGCGCACGGCAAGGGGCTGTTCGGAAGGAGGCGTGGCCAGGGTATAATCATTGGCAACCACAGCATCCACGAACGCAAGAGTAGGGTCTTCAAAGATAAGGTTGGTGAGCTTTCCTTAATATTCCCGTTAATTTTAAGATTGGCAACCTGTACATAGCATTGAAAAATTATCGATCGATATTTACTGGCCAGCCTCTGAGCTAGTGTTATAGTATTCTTCAATTAGATCATGAAAGTGCACGTTAACAATGATTCTTTCGTTTGATTGTGATATTAAAGCAAAACAATAAAATAAATAGCAAAAATTTATTTGTTTTCAAAGATTAGTTATTGCTTGTAAATCTGTCTAGCAGGCCCATCTGGTGACTGTTTATGAGCAAAAAGTGCTTATCAGTTCGTCCAGCTTTGTTCTAGTTCAAATAAAAATGTAAATATAATAAAACTTTCATACCAATATGGCCCAAGTATTTTTTCATGTGAAAGCTGGACTAAAATCATCAGTTTAGTTTCTTTTGGTTAGTGTCAGCAACTTAATAGCTTTCTGCTTGTCAATAACTTCTGTACTCAAATGATTGCCTTTGCTGATGACCATTGCTCATTCTTAGATGTTCGATTCTGTGATCATTTATCCCAGGTCATCCATGGCAACAATTACATTCTCTCAGGGCAGTTCTTTGCATTACCAGTTACCCCACAACGGGATGTTACAGGTGTACATGCATTTTTATATCAAAACTATGATTTTTTCATTAAGGTAATCATAAACCTTGTCGCAGTTATTGAATTGTAAAATTCACAGTCTGAAAAACTTTATCATTTTCAATAAAAAAGAAAGTAGAAAGAACACCAAATAAGAGAATCACTCCCATGTACATAAAAAGAGAAAAATTTGACTATTTGGGCCCTCGTTCTATATCTGCAATACTAATAGAATATATGAAAAACAAGAATTTGAGCTAGTATTCTATAAAATAACTAAAAATACGTTTAAAACGTATGGTCTTCAATATAAATTTTGTAATATAGAAATATTTTCCTGAGGACGTTAAACAATATAAGTTCTTGATTCTAACTTTACTCTTTCAACTATAATTCTCAAAATCATTTCATGCCCATTTATCCACCGCTGTTTTGTGCGTGCCACCACCCACCGGCTTGATAAGACAAGACAAAAGACGTTAATTAGCCTAAAATAAGAAAAATTGAATGAAAGTTGCACAGAACATTGGGCCATGTTTATACTCACAGCCCAATGTTCTAAACTCACAAGTTTATACTAAGGCAGTATACAGCCTGACTTTACTGTAGGTCAACCAAGACAACTCTAGGGAGATCAAAGTGCGTGAAATACAAGTAAAGTCAATCTGGCATTCTTCACCGTAACGATTCTTTGAAAGCTTCTTTGCCTGATGCACTCAGGAAAAGCAGTACTAAGTTAGGGGAGCTCCGGACGACCAACTTAAACTTAGAAACTTAGAGAAAATTTCAAAAATTTTCAAAACTTTCTGCTTAATTAAGGTCTCGGTCGAGCTCTACAAAGAAAATTTGCAAACGTGCTCTGAAGCTTGTGTATTAGAAACGAAACTGAAACTTTGTATAATTCGAGTTAAATTAGTCCTATAGAACAAGATGAGAAAAAATGAGACAGAGGTTCATTACTTTTGGTGTTGCTCAGATTTCTTCTGCATTTATGAATTAAAACTCCTAACGTTAATTCCCAGTAAAATACTAATTTGAATGCACACAACACGCACGATGCACACCGCTCATTGTTTACGGTTGTTAAAGGTTTTAGAAAGGATTCATTTTACTAAGATTTATTTTACGAACAGATTACTTTAAAACAGCACGGTTATAAACCATTATCAAACCACTTCCCAAGCTGACATGAGCAATATACAAATATTATCCTCCGAAGTAATGTTTTTAGGTTCTGTAATCTCAAAACACCAGTCTACGTTGAAAAATCTTTTTCGAGCAATCAGTTTAGTTTTCAGTTTTAATTTATTTTTATAACGTGAGCCATTGTTCCATTTCATGATCTATAGAATAGAATAGAATAGAATAGAATAGAATAGAATAGAATAGAATAGAATAGAATAGAATAGAATAGAATAGAATAGAATAGAATAGAATAGAATAGAATAGAATAGAATAGAATAGAATAGAATAGAATAGAATAGAA
>VCRD01000987.1:4876-25245 GCA_006783055.1 Trinorchestia longiramus | reverse complement strand
ACTTTGAAATGCTGTTGACTGTCAGTACATTCTCAAATTTTAGTTGTGATGTCAACTACTAAGCCAACGTACTAGGTGCTTCTCGATTGACTCCCTGAATGCAGACCTGGTGACACAACCCCATCCCTACCGTTGGGTTAGTATGCCCCACAGAAAGTTTTACACACAGTTGGGATAATATGTCCCGATGTAAAATACCAATGGGATAATTAATTCCAAAATATTTTTAGTCCTATCATTTTACCCAAGTAATTGAGGTTTTTAAATTATTTCTCATATGTTTTCAAACATAAACTGAGTTCTAGCACAGGAATAGCTGCATTTATATAAAAGAAATATTCGGTAACGAAGATGCTGCCTGAAGCATCGGGTGGCTCGAGTGAGTTGTACGCTGAATAGGAGTGCCAGGTTGTAGGATAGATGAAGGCTCCTTGAAGCTTGCATAATTATCCTAGCCAGGCCTCAGAAGCAAGGAAGCTTAAAAGCCTCTTCATCCGGACAACTTGTCTTATACGCAGCTGCTTCCCTCATTAAATAAAATTTGCGAATGTGTAAAGAGCTTACAATTCTGAGTCACATTCTGCAGAACTGGTTGGAAGTTAGGTCTTTGTTTCAACTTTTTTTACCAGTGAAAAGTCTCGATACTTTAATATTATGTAGCTACAATATTCTGAAGTTTTAAACTCAGTTTACTCCTATTATGAATTAATTTCATCAGAACTTACTGAACTTTAAAATTAGAAGGCTCCACAAAAATCTTGGACTCCGTTTGAAATTCTATATTCAAGCGACAGGGGGAAAAATTTTCGTAATTAGTGAACTGGTGATGCAATGAAACTAAAAAATTAGTTATTCATTTTCATAATTTAGTATTTTTATGGTGACTTGGTGAAAAAATCGGCATTGTGAAAAAAATGCATCATGGTAAAAGTTCGTCCTTCATAGTATGCTCGTGATACACTATGTTGATCTATTACGTATCACCTTTTCGAGTGTATTCTGAATGAGTAGTTACTTTCCGAGTTGTTGCTTTCGATGCCCTGCAAATCTTGATTCAAGCTACCAAATACAGGAGACTGTAAAGGTAAAAGGAACGAAATCAATCCCATTAATTTTCAATGCTGCCTGCGTAGCATTTAAACCTTAAAAAGGGGAGGATGAAGGTGAGATTCAGGACAGAATGGAGGGAGTAATTTCCCTGACTGTTCGAATTAAACCCTGATTGAGCTTTCACTCTCGCTGCTACGTTCGTCACGTCTGTCACCGCAAAAAAGTACGGCAGAATTTCTAAGTAAAGTTCAGACAGGAGCTCTCGACTTTTGGCGCAGTGATTAAGGGTTCTTTAGGGCCGAACTAAAGAAGGAAATTAGCGCTCCAACAAAAGGGACAATCGCCTACCTCAAGTTGGCTGAAAACCTTCCTTTCATCGCCCCTGAGGCTCACATAAGTTGTGCAGCCAGAGCTCTTCACAAAAATGTTTGAATTTCTTCAGTCTACTGTATTCTTTTGCAAAATTCGTGCAGAAAGTAGTGGTGCTTACATGCAAAAATGACCCTGAATTGTAAGGATTTATAATTTCAGATTTTGCTTCCGATAAATATTTGTCGTTCCTGTATATAATTTTCGCTCAACCTTTTTTTAACGAATGTAAGTATGAAAAAAAAAATCTTACGTACTAGAACACTATTGTTAATTTTTGGAATTAAGGTGTGTGAAATTTTTGTTTCAGCTGTCTTCATGACATGTATGTAACTCTAATTGTAATAAAACATTACGATTAAAGATAGTTATCAATGAAGCGAAAAGAAATTGACACTCGTGCGTAGATAGTTGTTTTTTTAAAAATTTGAGGTGTGTGACTTCAATTTTCGCCTACATAGAGTGATGGTAGTGACTGGGTTCAGGAGAGAGAATATGATGCATACTGACAAACAGTAGCAACTTAGGCCACGCATTTAAGAGATTAGTGGAAGAATTCCTGCGCGAGAGGGAAAATATCAATGTTTTTAATAACTGAAGTTTTTTATTAATACATACGTGGTAACAGGAAAGCAATCACCTGTGCATAATTCATGCAAACGGTAGTATGTTTGTCAAAGTAAGAAGTACTCATATGGGTGAACAACATTTCCCGAAATTTAATTGCGAAGCACTTTTGCGGGTAATTCTGAAACGTTTGAAGTTTTTGGAGTCACTAACGTCCGCCTTGATGGTACAAGCGATACGCCAAGTAGATAGAAAAATAAGACTGAGTTATCGGGTACTGAACAGAGAGTTTTCAACGTGGTTAAACACCTTTTATGAGAGGCCTCTCAATGAGGGCGCAAAAATCTTACAAATTATCGAGCGTGGGGAAAAAATCGCGAGTGTGAACGAACGGGCCAATCGGAAGCTGAAGCTATTTAGGATCGCTTAGCAAACCCGTCTATTCAGTAGAACTGCGATGTATGGAAAGATTGAGCTAGCGGAACTAAGTGCTTATAGTATCCAACTAAAATAAGCTAGATTGTTTGTTTTTAAATCCAAATAGAACTTATGGGAGCTATTCCAAATTCATAAAAAAATGGAGTGATACGGCGAGAGGAGAACTATATCTGAGACGGACTGATAGAGTGACGTTCATGTGTGAGGCATTTACATTACAGAAGTACGGGGACAGCGAAAATTATAACACGATATGCAAAGAACTGAGTGTGGGAAGTAAAAAATGAGACAACCTCGCTCAGTTGCTGCCACTGGCAGGTTTTAATTCCTACGACACTAACTAAGTACCTTGTTTTTTTAAGAACACGTATTTTTGCTCCAAAGCCGTGATGTATGCCAGATTCGTATTAATTTTCAACAGTTTGATTATGTCCTGAACCTGTAGGGTCATGAATAATCTACGAGGACTTCCTATGCGCATATTTTTTTATGTGCATATATCGTAACCAGCAAATGCAGGGCGTGCATTTACTTTTTCAAGAAATGTTAATGTATATTTGTGAAGAAACGGAAGAAGCCAAGGCAATGAACATCTAAGATGGCTACGTACTTTAGAATTTACCTAATTTTAAGTTCCATAACACCGCAATACGTCTTACCGAAGATTTAAATCAAGGACTTGGTACATAAGATGCGAAAAGAACTAATAACGAACTCCGTGATTTCCTTTTAGTAAACTTTAATGCATAGGGTGCACGAGCCTATGGTTCAATTGCTGAAGACTCATTCTATTTGGCAAAAAGCTTTTGTTATTCATTTAAGAGCTAGTAAAAAGTACCTTTATTGACATTCTTTTTTTCAAATTATCTTCTTTGTCTCTGTCGTCCTTCTCATCCTGAGATAGAAAAGCATAGTCATTTAGCTAAGGTTTTTTATTTTCCATACAGACTAGCATTCCTATGCGAGAGTTTGCAATCTACAGATTCTATTCGTCGATTCTAATGCACATCGTTTGAATTTTGATGATTGATATTCAAAGATTCTCTCAGGAACTAGGAATTTTTATCATAAAGTTCTGCACTTTGCGGCTAGTACTTTTGTTGAAGATACCACAAACTTATACTAGGTTGTTAAGAATAAAATGTCCCATTTTGTTATGCACCACCTTTGGCAGTTGATAACTAAATTTCTGTATCGTATTGTTACGTATGTTGAAAAATGTTTCTTTTATCAATAGCAAGCGATCAGTAAAACGTTTGTATAGAGATAGTGTCAAAACGCAGTCCGAAAAGAAATATCTGAAAAAAAGGTAATGGTGCTTATTTGTAGGTGCAGGGCTGTGTCCTACAGTATTATGAGACCTGATACGTCAGTTGCTGTGGATGTATATATCAATAAATTGGATGATATGATGCTTGAACTTGCAATGAAGCAACCGAGGCTAGTCAATGGAAACGGACTAATTCGCTTGCACGACAATGCTCGTCGCACAAAGAACGCTACACAAGCGACAAAAACAGAACTTAATCGTTCTCTGCCCTCCATCATATTCACCAGACCTTGCACCAACTGGTTATTACTTCTTCCAAGTATTAGACAACAGATTACAAAGAAAAACCTGCTAATTTGAAGCAGATGCAACATCAGTCTTTGGTGATTCCATCACCTCCTGCTCTCAAGAATTCTTTGCAACTGGCATAAATAAGTTGCTAGTAAGATAGAAAAAAATGTTAATAATGTACGTACAAACTTTAATCAAACTGTGTATATTGCTTTTGTTTGAGACAATGCTTTGCAAATCTTTAGCTTAAAATGAGACATTTCATTTTTAACAATCTGATATGCACCCTCACCGCTTGCAAAAAAAAATAATAATTAATTAATGGCCCGCTGAAGAAATACATTATACTTGATTTAATGTTTTCCGATGCATTAACAGATATCGCTTATTAAAACTAGAAGTACATTAAAATCATTACTTCACGGTGCGAGTAGATGCATAATTTTGACTTCAAGAAGTTTACAATTGTAATAATTGAAAACTCTGGAAATCAAAGTAGTGTTTTTCATACGGGACTTCTTGATGAGGTCAACATCGAACATTGAGACGCACAGATTCTTGGAAGCTTTGTCCATTGTAGAACAATTTTAGAGTAACAATGAGTTCATATCTTCCCCCTTGCTTCCCTTTTTCTGTGTAAAGCTCACATAACTCGCAGATAATCTCTTCCCTGATTGCCTTCAGAATTTTTCCTCGCTCTGTTTTGAGTTCTTAGATCTCCTCATACGATGATTCTACCATTTTCAGAAACTTCCATTGCAGCTGCAAAGATTTTTCCGTTATTCAATTAGGTTTAAACTGGGTTTTTCAATTCAGTGAGCTGGTTGTCTTTCAGTGGGCCTCGGAAATTCATTCCACCTTGGAGGTATTCTGAGCTCATATTGATGGAAGTTATTGCTGATAACGTCCATTCTTGTAGGCATTCTTGTAGGTGAGACTTACCTTGCTCCACAAGGTGGCCTTATCTTCCCACGGTCAAGTCAGTAATCTTCAACTCAGACTGGTCTGGCGAGGACTTTTGTTGTAGTTAAGTAAACAATAACTTTTACTTTTCTCCCTTCGTTTCCAGAGACTTTATTCGCCAGTCCTATGACCAACTTCTTGCACGATTATATTATGTAGTTTCTGTCTTTTCCAAACCTCTTTCAGTACTTTAAGATGCTCATTTCTGCTGATGGCACGATTTTTGGGGCTTCCTTCGTAAAAAAAGTGCGTATCTGATCCAATCATAGGTCGAGTTATTCAATGCGATGTCGAAAGATTTTCTTGCGGCCGAATGATAAAAACCGGTTGCAACTTTTGCAGTCAACTCAAACACGCCGACACCATGGTAAATCAGTTCTTTCTTTCAGGTCTGTGTATCAATTAACGCGAAAACAATACAAAATCAAAGTCAGAGAAAAATTCTAGTTATATTGACATAAAAATGTCCGCACTTTAAGTTCAAAGTCAACACAAGGATTGAGGTTAACGAGAGTAGTACTATCATATTTACTCAATAACTGAATGTGAACTTTTGTGTAGAGCCAAAGTATATCATGAAGTGAGCGTCTCACGTTTGGCTTCAGTGATAAGTCAGTCTGTACGTCAGAACTTGAATAATTTAACAATTGTTAACTTGTAATCATGTCAGTGGCGTGGATGGAGAAAATTCACACTAGATCAAGCAAGATTACGTGAAATATAATCTTCATATTTTTATATATTCTTAGTTATATCTTTAAACAACCACTGGAGCAGCAGACTTCAAATTTAGGAAAATAGGAGCTTTTCTACTCTTAGTAAAAAAGATCATTTGTACTTTTAGTGTTATTATCTTTCAAAATCATTGCTCACAGTGATTAAAATCTTTAAAGTATAATTTTCAAGAAATTACTTCTTGAAGACTGGGTCAAGGTGACCTCATTTCTCTTCTCAAGAACGCACTTAGGTACAACGAACGACATTTTTTTGGGCCCAACATGCAAATATTCATGTTACTATGATAAAAATATCCTTATTATGAATTTAATGCTAAACAGATCAAATAAAATTTTATAACATTATTACCACCAAATACCATGATTCCTATTTTCCTATCCATCAATTGTGCGAACATTGAGTCGTATGAATTAGTACCCTCATGACTAGACGTGGACGGTGAACGTCCATAGCACCCGCATCTCTTGCTTTGTGTTCAGTGCTATTGTTGTTCATTGAACGCAAAATAGTCAGCAAAAGACTGAATTTACAATTAGACTTCTATCACGCAAATGATTTTTTAATGATATGTTTAGGTTAGGTTTAACTATTTAACATCAGCTCATATTTATGGAACTTGGGATTTCGATCACTTACACTACTCGTAAATGTCTCCAAAAAACTTTAAATTTGAGTATCATTCTTGGTTCTAGACTAGTTTATTTTCTTTGTTATATGTCTCAAATTAAACCAATTAACTCAACATATATATATTTTTTTTTAACTTAACCAATTTTACGAATCCCTTCTCTAAATTGGTCGTTTTATACGTTGAGAAAATAGTTCTTTTTGTTTCTGGCATCAAAGACGTGAACTGTACACGGTGTCTATTGGCCTTGAATTTCCAATATTTGTCTGAACTTGTATAGAATGTGAAATCACGGACACCAATTTATTTTTTCATTTTTTCCGACACATGGGAATGATTATTCTAATTTAAACATTGCGTTTTATTGGGTATGCATATAAAAATCGATCGTTGATCCCAGTAATCCTTTTTTCTGCCCAATCCGTTATGCTGCTGGAAGATTTTTTGTTGAATTTCATGGTTGAAAATCTTTTATTTGCCTAAATAATTGATATTCTCCAAAGTTTTACCTGCCCTGTTTGATTAATATGAAAACGAGGAACAACAACTCATCAGAATTTAAGAAGCAGCATAAACAGTCAATGAAGAACAAGCAAAAAAAACAGAGTACGTACGTCTTGCAGCTCCGTAAACCCTTGTCGCACAAAACATCGATGATATGAACGAGGCAATCAAACGGAAAAAATAATCAGCGCAGGAATACGTTTTGCACGTAAACTTCAAGAGACTGGGACCTGTTGTGATTCTTCTAACCAACTTTTATAAATATGAAATTCTTGAGTCCTAATATATGTTAAATGACGAATTAGAACTCTATTAGAATGATAATTATCTGTGCAATTGGGCGTATAATAATTTTTTCGCATCCGAAGTCGCTCTTCTCACGGCTCTAGAATGGGACTTAAGTCATTTGCTGTCATTTTATTCGACTTGAGGAATAATCAGATAAAAATGGTAATTCAGTTACCATATACCGTATTTTTTTATATTACAGAGTTTGCTTTCTGTGAAGAGAATTGAAGTTTCATTTGCTTTTTAATAAATTCTACAATCTGATAATCGGATATTCTGAGACGGCCGTCGTATTTTACGTAATATATTGGAAAGAAAAAGAGTCTCACATACTGTAGCTGAAACCCTATAAAGAAATATTATTCAAAACATGCAAAGAACAATTTCTATCTGCATTTTCCGGTGCAAATTGGAGAAAGAGAAACTGACATGAGTCAGCATGTAGCCTGCATGTATTTTTGGACCGATTGTACGCACTACGCGGTGCACCACAATTACCATACATAAGCGCAATATCCTCAAGCCATTAGTGCGGTAAGACTATTGCAAACTCTCAATATTCATGCCGGAATAAGCCCCAGATTCTCAGAGCTCATGCAATTTCATATGGAGAATCCACTTTCAGAATTTACAAGCACGATTTAGAATATTCTTAACGCGAGTGTTTTTTTTTGTTAGTCTCGATTCGATTCATAGCAGTAGCCATGAAGTGGTGGTGCTATTTGATTCAGTTAATTTATTTGCAGCACTTTTTATTATATTTTGAATTCTTTCTTGAAAATACACGATAGTAACTTTGAACCAACTTTATTTCTGCTTCGAAAATTTTTTGCCCATCAAATTGGAATTCTATGAACAGCTTTTCTACCTAAAACGCCTGTAAGGCCCTCGCTTACGGGCTAAATTTCTCCTGGCGGCAACGCACAAGAGTTGCAATAATTTTGGCTCTCCTTTCATCCCGGCGAGTTCGATGTACTGGAACACGTCGTCTTCCTGCCTAGATGTAGGCCTGACAGTCAGCGTGGGAGCCCAACATGATGTAATTGGCGCAGTTCCCTAGTCCACGTGATTCAAGAATTTCCTGTTTTCCGTTCCGTGTTTATCATAACCCTCACTGTACAGGCATTTCTTGCGTATTTTGTTTGTGTTGTAATTTACTTGCGTACTCAAAAAAGGTGAACTTGTCTTCAATTTTATCATTTTACAAGTTCAACAATACTCGTAAGGCCTGGTTCGATAAACTCGTTTCGAATTTATTTAGAGAATGCAGTCATGTAGCTGAAGTAGCCGAACTCTTAATTTACATAGAACTTTTTAACAATGAAATCTTTGAAAACACGTTCTACAGAAAAATAACTAGACCTAACCAGCACCTTGCATGTTCTGTACGACTTAGGCATTCGATTTGGAGGTACACGACATTTATGCATGACGTTTCAGTGGATGATTTTGGTGCACATAGTAGAATCATAAATGTGATATACATATTAATGAAATTCTAGTTATCGTTCATTCAGGTACTAGAAGCTGATTTATGCATTTTACGCACGAAATCGAAACATTTCATTTTGAAGCCACATATTTTGCCTCACCTCTTTTCGAAGCCCATCAAATATCTTCCAGTGAACAAATTATCGTTGATTTTGTTCTCATACTAAGCGTACTCTCCTTTCAGAAAACACGTATTGCATTGGACAAGCATGAATAATCTGTAATTTTGCTTCCCTTATCACTTTCCCTTTGCTTTTAGCGGGCAAAACTGAACGTCCTCTTGTTTTGCAAAGGAAAGCCTTTGTCTGAGTATGAAAGGCTAGTCTTATGGTCAATTGGCCAGAGCAAATGACCCTAGCCAGCGACCACAACGGTTAGTCATCCTGGCAGAGTGAGTGGTGCTCCAAAGGGCTCACTCCACCAGAAACCAGTTATTGGAGCTTATTTTCCTCGCCGTGAGAAATTTGTTTAGAAGAAAATTGTTCCGGGATCTCATCCCTTCAGGAGTACCGTTAATTGAAGCTTTAAGGAAGACAGCGGATGATTGGGGTTCAGTCTTTTGAAACACAGATGTTAGAATTTATTGTTGATAGCTCTCGAATCAAGTGGTCGCATGGTTTCGTCACTGTACCGCGTTGATAGTGAAAATTATGAAACTTCTAAAAATTGTCAATCTTTTAAACCGAATCTAATCTATCTTCGTTAGACTTTTGATCACAGGTGGATTTTGTTTTCGATCTCTTATGCTACGATATGGTTTAGTTTTGTTGGAAAGCCAGCAGAATGCCTTTCTCTTGGCCTCATCTTTACTTATAAATTAGCCTTGGGTGTGTTTTAAGATCTCATTTTTATCAATGAAAATTCAGTGTTCACCCGAAACTGCATTCATTAGTCGCCTGAGAAGCGGTTCAAGGAATCGAGTTTTTATAATTTTAGCTTCACTGAGAACTACGTTGCTTGTAGACCGATGTTTCCGATCTCACTATTTTGCGTACCAAATTATAGTTTCGAAATATTACGATGAAAATTAATCAGAAAGTAGATAAGAGTACCTGTCATTTTGTATTTTCCAATTTAATACAGTATAACATTTTAACTAATAAGTGTGCAAAATTAGCGCATGTCAGGATACTCACGCATTTAATCGTAAATGCATGACATTCATTTATTGCTCAGGGTGATCATTTCTTAGAGGCCAATGTTTATTTGGTGGCATTTCAGTTGCATCTTGTTTATCTCCTTTTAGTTTGGTATCGTTAATGCAGAAAAATAAACTAGGAAGAATTCCTAGACACAAATATTAAAACTATTTCGGCAGTATACGGAAAATACAAATTCATGAACTGAGTACTGCCCGTAATTCATTATCTTCTGATAAATTTATTCAAGTGGTAGATACTACATAGCTTTGTGGAACTAATGATGCCAACTGTTGTGAATATAACAGATATTTTTTCTTATATGAGGTGGTGTAGGTAATAACTTTGACAATTATCTAAACATCAATATTCACGTTAAAGTTTTTCCACTATTTGAAGGCCATGGAATGGTGTGCCTCATTTTTTAAATCTTCGATGCATTTCACGATCACTGGATTTTATTTTCAGCGTTCATGTTATTAAAGCTAAGCACGGGATGACATTGCGTCCGTTTATAAAAATGCTTATCAATGTATTGTGAGGCATGTACCATATTACCATTAAAGTGTTATTTACATTGAGAGCAGCAGCATTTCGAATAATTTCACGCAGTTTTGCGTTTTCTACTAGGCTACAAACTTGCGCATCTCGAGCTCCCTCCACTTGGTGAGGCATTTGCTGTAAAAGGTTTGATCAAAGTAATATTTTTCGTTAAAATCTTTCTTGAACTTTTGTCAGGAAATCGAAAATTCATGTGGAAACTTCGATCAATTCTACCAGGGCGGATGTGGTAGTAAATCTGTTTTCTTCTAGTCCTGAAATACGGAATGCAGTCGACTTCCGTGACGCCTCCTTGTGGGATTCCTTAAAGTTGAGAAGCCCTCTAAAAAACCTCTTGAAATGTTCACTGGTAAAACTTTTTTATCTACTTGAGCAGTTTTTCCCAAACCTATGAAAGGTTGGACGACCAATTCACTAAATTTTAGAAAGTTTTGTGTCTCGTATCCTGGACACCGTGTAGGTTTCTTAGTTACGAATCAGTCCACAGAAAAAAATTTCGAATTTAAAAATTTTAAAATATATTTAGAGCTTTGGAAGAATATGTTCCTTTGTTTTGGAGGTACTTCTAATTATGATTTTCAGTTCAGCCTAAATTTGCTTATTTCCTAATGGAATTTATATACGCGCTATAATTAATTTTGGATTTATTTTTTCCCATACTGAATACAATATACAACATATATATATATATATATATATACAGTCTATTTTATCTTTGTCATATATAATCTAGAGTTGCCTATGAGCTTATCATCCAAATACCTCACACGATAGGAACGTTGAGGTCCAACTTATAAATTAGAATATAATTCGTCAAATTAAATGGCATCCTGTCCTCTCTGATCCTGCCTAACTAATAGTTCAACAAGCCTAAACTCATATTTAATGTTTGTTTTTTCCAGTATTATGTATTAGAAGCCATTGAGTAGATGACCACATAAATCCTCAAATATTTTGGTGTCTTCTATTGTAAATCTAAAGCATGTAACCGATAAAACAGATAATTTTTCTGCACATTGATTTCTCTCGTAAATTTTGCACTGTGAAAAGTACGCATTATAGCGAAATTTCCCGTGGAGGATATTACTTAGGTGCCAGTAAAAACTCCAGTGTCACAACTCATTGTAACTGTTAGTCCTACACAACTGTGAAGTAATCGAGCAGGACTCAATGACGAAAGTTTTAAGCGTGTTTAGCCTTTTTAAAGCATCGATTCCCACTACACTTTTAAAATCACTGACTCTACTGTCATATGTATGAAGCCTACTGTCATTTTTACGAGTACAGTGCAATGTAATAAGTAACTATTTTGACTTATTTGTTAATCTACGATTTCCACAGTAGCATGAAGATAACAAATTTAGGACCGAACATTTTCTCTCCAGGTAGAAATAAATTTGTAATTCTAGCTTGAGAATCTCGTGCGGCTCATTTAACGTTCAAGTAAACTTACAAAGGATCATACTTCAGCTGTATATTTAATAGAAGCTTCCATCACTGAGATTTTTCTGCTGTTCCAGAGCACTAAGGTGCTCAAAGAAAGCGTATGTCATGATGTTGAGTCTTAAAGCCAGGCAAAAGTTTAGTTAATAGGTTCATTGATATTTTTGTTTGAAATTTCTGATGCATAATGAGAGCTTTTTGGCTTTACTCTCACAAACTAATGTCAGACAGACTATAAAGATCTATTTATGATGCTCCATGTATGCAAGATTCTCGAAAATTACTCTTTTCAGAGTCTGGAATGTCTGTGTTCTGGAGATTTTTTCACCTTATTAGGCTCTTTTGCTTACATTGAGAGCTGCCTTAATGAGTGCCACACTTCTTGTAGCACTCGTAACTCGAGACTGCCACAACGTCTTGGGCACCCGCAAGTCTAACAAGGGCATTTCAGGAAAGTAAATTTGGAAGTTAAATTTTCTGCCCATGTTTTCAGTTTATAATTACGTAATATAATGTCGACAATTGCAGTAGTCCGTGAGCAAATTTTGAGCAGAGGCAAACTAGGGGCAAAAATACTCTTTGAAGAAACAATGCAGAGTTCATAGCGACAAAACTCTTACGGCCGAAATGTGCAGTTGGAAAAATTCAATCTCAAGAATAATTTGTATTTCCATTAAGGTCAACATAAAATTTTTGTTGAAGATTTATTACACTCATTAACGAAGACAAATGTGTGTGTTTAAGTCATAGATACAGAGTTCTTTACAATACCAGCGACTATATATGAGACACGCGCTATCACCTATGCGGTGTCTATCTTGCAGGTTCTGCCCGTGTTCAGAATTATGAGAATTGTTTGAGAAATAATAGTTATTTGCAAACTAGTAATGAGCTTTAACCTCCTTTACCTCACAATACCAAAAAATTGTGAGTCCAAAAATATAAATTCAAATTGACTCGGGATCGTTTTCCCTTCCAGCTGCGGTTGCATAATTAGGTTGCATAGTTATTAATATAATAATTGATTATATACACTATGGCACAATGATTCATGCTATCCTTCTCCAAAAAAACTTCACGAGTGACATCCCGAGTTTGCGTCGCTGCCTTGCTTTGATTAAGAAGCAAATTGTGGTTGGTCATGCGTGAAGACACCAACAAATCGTCGTTTGCTGAAGTTAGTTAGGGCGTTTGTCTCGAGGCAACGAAGCGTTTCATCAGCCCTGTACGCAACAGGAAAGGGAAATACCTCACAGCTTCAATGCTGCAGTAATTTACAGAATAACTTGTTACCTTAAAAATACTACAGGTTTCAACTCCTCATGAATGTTATCATTTACTCCCTCTGATTGTAAACAGCTGGTACACAGTTGTGAAAACATTCCAGCCTTTAATGTTGTTAAAATCATTCGTTTTCTGAGTGTGATAAAAATTAGCCCCAAGTGTGTTAAAACTAGTGTTTACGCTGCATTCATTTAGACAATTTTGAATAACAAATAGTACGATAGCTTCTACCAAAAGAAATTGAAGGATTTTTTCAAACTATGCACCGTAACAACGGTAAAACGAAAAATGAAGTAGAAAAACTGTAAAAGATAATCAAAGACGTAAAAAGTATGAATTAATAAACCAATAATGCACAGTCATCATGTAAACCCTGCTAGAAAGGTCCAAAGATCGTCTTCAGAAAGTGAGTAAATTGAAAAAAAATTATATTTTACGAAATTAATTCTCTATATTTTTGTAGTTATTTTAAAGCGTAATATATAATGTTGAAAGTATAAAGTATGAGTTAAATTTTTCGACATTTCTCCACTCTGTACTGTTGTCAACCTACGTCAAAATTGCATGTACCAATTGTTTTCAACCAACAGGATGTAGTGCATGTAATTGCTGAACGCTATTCTGGTGATGAAATAGAATTATATAAATATTCTGTGAGCACCGCTGTGTATCGTCAAAGACGTACCTGCTCTTGATTATTCCTGAAAAGTTCAAATTTTTTCAATATGTTAGTGTACAAAACGAAATATAAACGAATATAATTTCGAACTAATAATTTTGAATTGATAGTGACCATAACGTAGCGCTCACAAAAATCGAAAGCAATTTAACGAAAATTGCATCATTTGTTAAGCAATAGAACGCATTTAGTTGCAAAGATCAAACAAAATATAATTATTTTCGATTTTTCAAGAAATCTACTGCAACTGTTTATCTATCTTTCAAAGACTGTAGAATTAAATTTAGTCTTCAAAGGAATCTGTGTCGGCGAATAGCAGACGCTGCTTTCAGTGCCCTTATTCCTGAGGATTAGGAAGCCTGAAAGCTCCTTAGGATATAAGCCTTCGAGATATTTCTTTTGCTGCTCCATCAAAGAGAACAGTTTTGATTGAACTCCATACTTACCTACGTAAATGAGAAAAATGAATGAATTACGCTTCTCCATAGCCGGTCAGAGGATATTTTTCCCAGCGACTTTAAAGCCCTCCATGCTTCCTCGAGCTCTGAGAATTTGCCTGCAGGTTCTGATTGGGTAACACTCTTTTCATCTGTGTATTCTTCCCCGGCATAGCAAATTGAATTTCAGTAATAGTACGTGAGTCTCATAAATAGAGAGCTTGCTGCACAGAGAATGTTAATAAACCCATTTGGGATTATTTGATGACGTATTTGATATGTAACGCTTTTTTGCAAAGCTCTTAGTAATAATATCGAAGCTAAAAAATAATTTAAATAGAATGAACGGATTTGGCTGAATAAATTAGACGTATAATTTATGTAATTATCTATAATATGCAAATAAATTCATTCTAAGCTAAGACTCACATCAAAATCAGAGCTCTGCTTGTCAACGCTGAACATGTTTCGGATATTTGTGTCCGAGTGATCTGTAGCAAAAGTTCATTTTATAAGATTCAGAGCTAGTGGACAGTAAAGAATGTGTTGTCCCCCAATCTCAAAGTTGATTCGAATGCAAAGTTATCGATAATAATTTTTGACGAAAGCTGAAATCTTCAAAAACTAAAAGTGGTGAAATCCATATGAAACCTCATCTCTCAAATGAAAGGTTCATCTGTCACTAAAAACACGCAGATGAAGTTGGTGGGCCATAGAAAAGTCTTTATTTTAACTAATAGTTTGCAAAGTTTTTTCGACTTCAATTGGTAACTTTTTCATGAGAGTAATAGCCAAACCTGCATTCTTTTTCATGCAATGCTCGTAAATGATAAGTGAAAGCTTTTAGCTCCCTATTCATGGAAGAGACATGAAGCTCATAATAGGACAAACAGAAAATTTTCAAACTTGACTGCCTCACGCCAGCAGAAGGATAGTGCAAAAAGTCAGAAAAGAGCTGTAGACATCAGGATTCAACTTCTGGTAAATATCGTAGGAGAAAACCGATGATTGACCATCTTATTCCATGAAATTACTGAAGTTCTTTAATCCAGTCAGGATATCACCAGTAATTAAAAAATCCTTCCCTATGAGCCTCATACTATCAACGCAGTTCTGGGCTGAGTAGTAAAGCCGTCTATCAGCCGGGGGAACCCCTGCCACAACCAGCCTAAGAACCAAGCCTGAAGGTCGAAAAACTTTTTCGACCTTGCTGCGCTTGGCGTCTGAGCTCAATGGTCTCCTGACTGCGTCCTCCTCGACTTCTTTTTGTAGGGCGTGCTTCTATGAAGGCTATCATCTCCAGCAGTAACACGACGGATGGGCGAGGGCACCACCCGATCCCTAAGTGTCAGTGTCAAGACACAGGAACAAAGTTCTGTCGCCTTCTCCGAAAGACAGTAATTTTCGCCAGCGAACGTCGTACACAGTCTTTACGTCCCCTGTTCATCTACATTTTTGAATAATGATTTGATCTGTTACGTACGACTACTTAATCAAGCCGGTTGAAATCATGAAGTGTGAGGTTTATGGTGATTCGGACGGTTCATGAAATTGTATCATTTTGGTACTCATTACTGATCATATTTCGCTGTTTTGGAAGCACAATAGAGTTCGAAATCTTAAATGTTTTACTTATGTTCGTTTTTGGACGATTGTGTTATTCATATAATATGGTTATATTTCAAAATTCAGGCGGTTTCCAGATGCTCATTATGCCACAATTAAGCACTAATTACCGCAGTCAATATGAACCTAAATATTTAAAAAAAATAGAATTATAACTTATCATTCTCTGTTGGACGTTAAAAAGCTATACATGATGCAAAAAATTCCTATCTCTATGGAGTAATTTCTAGCAAATGTTACCCAGATATAAGCAAAACCAGGCTATTCGGAATCTTATCCAAAAGATCAGAAGCTTCTTTCAGGTACTGATCCCACTGTGAGATCTTTTCTTTTTGTGTAATTGAGATAACCATCCCAAAAGAAGTCCTTAGAGAAGCACGAAGATATATTAAGCGAGTGCACTCAATCCATCACCAGAGACGGCTAGTCGACAGAACCATCAACTTCTGCAAACTCTTCATCTGAGCTCCTGATCATAGTCTCCGACTACAGCAGCTGTAGAAGTTATATTTGCTCGACCTCTTCGCATATACGGTTGTGTTGGCCTCCGGTAGTGTGGAGCTTATTTACTCTGCATTCAGCCATACGCAGCAGGTTATTTTATTTTTAGCTCAGAGTATTCACGGTTGTGTGTGGCTCTCGAGCTGTTCAAGGCTATTCTTTTTCCATATTAACTCATGTATTCCAGCGGTTTATTCTTTGTCCGGAGGTAATTTCCTCGGCATCAAGCGGATGAATGGTTCCGCTGCACTGTCGAGCTGCCGAAACTAATTTTCAATATTTTAAATGAATGTTTGCGTCGTTCTTAACTTTCAAACTGCAAGATGATTTCCTTTACTTGAAGTCCATTTTATGGTTTCCAACATGGTTTAATTAGATGATTATTTATTAGGCGCAAAATAATCAAATGATTTGGTGTTTGATTGTAGGCATGTCTTAGATCTCAATCAATGAATTGTTCGGTGTTCGAGTGTACAGCTACAATATAACCTTCCGGCTGTGAATTATCATATAGTGAAGGCTCAGACACTGTTCCTCAATTCTTTTTTTTTTACTTCTTTACATTAACACTTATTATCGATTGCTTGAAGCCAACGCTTGGTCTAAAAAAATTTTCTGTACAAATCATCACCTCCAATCTCACAGAAACGCTGTCAATCGAATTATAAAATTAACTTATACAAATTGTGCAAAATCAATCGAATAATTTGACCAGGTAACGTTTTGTGCAGTAAAAATAAATGCGAAATTGACTGGAATAGTTGATCACTAAGACTTTCAGCTTTTGATCTTCCATGAATTCACTAGTAGTTATTTAGATCAGCGCAGAACTGTTCGGTACAAAGTAAATACTAGTAGTTAGAAGAATTTGAAATATCATGATGAGTTTGGCCGCAGTTGAATTAATGATAAAAATGAGACACTACATAGAGGCCAAACCAATAAAAGAGATGCAAATTTGTTAGCAAAGGAAAGCTTAGTTCCTGTAATTATTCTGCAAGGGATGATGGTTGGCGTCATTTTCATAACGGTTGACGTTACAGTTTGCTCCTCCAATCCATCAATTTAAGCAAAATTTAAGAAACAAGAAAAGGAAAGTGGGTGTTCCAATGAGATAAGTGGCTTTCTACGATCTCGTAGACCATGCCATGTGGTCCCGATACTGCTTGAAAATTCTAAAATTAGCATAATTGGATTTGAGCAATTATAATCCAGTTAATGCTACCGTAATCTGTTATGAATGAATTGACAGGCAGCACAACAATACGACAGAATGCAAGAGGCACTAAAGATGGAAATCAGGACTGCATGCGAGACTTACATCATGTCAGAAATTGATAGTTACATGGGTTCATATTCTAGAAGCGAGATTGAAATAATGAATGCATAAACAATGGAGACAGCTTGGCGAGAACACATCTACTCGTATGCACCCGATTGTCTTCGAGTACGGAGATGATCATAAGCTTGAATTCAATGAAGTGATACTAGTAAATAACCGTACGCTCGACTTCGATAGTATGTCTCACTTCAGGCAACTAGACGGTGGTAACATAGAGAAATAATCATACTTATATTCAACTTTCGCTTAACACTTTCGATTCAGCTTTTGCTCTCTGTTGGAACATACATGTCCCAACAGGATCAAAAGGGTTTATGAACCTAGAATTATTCTAAATCTGAACAATTGATACTCCTTTCCCCAAACAATTGAATGGTTCTTTTCGTCATCTTATACTGAAGAGCTGCATCTGTGTTCCACGAAATGCAAAATGTTTGCATATTGTTGTGACGAGATGAAGGTTTTTTAAGCGAATCGCTACGCTCCAATCAATTGTAAATAACAATGCCTAGTAGTATATCAACGTTTCAATCTATTATTTAATATTTTAATATTGCGTCGGTTTTTTACTCATCCGTGCTGCTAGAAAGATTTTTCAATTCATTATTATGTCTATTGTATTACAGCAGTGATAAATGCACTTGACTGTTCAAAATTAGCCTAGGTTTGGTGTTCATTAAACGTCGTTGCTGTAGCATATTCGTAAAGGGATATTTTTGCTTCATATCTCTTGGATTGCTGACATCACTTGTTGCCTTGGAGTATTTTTGTGCATGTGTTTGACAAGAAATTTCAGAGACGCTATTCTTGCTCTCCTAGACTTGACACATTGTTTCTTTTTACGTGCTTGTTTGCAAGTTTATTTCCATAGTGGGGATTGATGATCATAATTTTGCGTTTTTATTTCCAAGACTTGGAGCAGGATGCATGATACTACTGAAGATTCAAGAAGTTATTTGGACATACGAGTGTTGCAAAATTTAATTAACTTTACGTTATAGTTCACTTAATTCATAGAACCCGTGACGACAGTTTACAGAAACTGTACAGAAACCATCAATGTCCCCAAAAGAACAAAATTACTTCACAATAATGTTTTCAGATTCGTACCTCGGGTAGTTGCATTGATATACACACGCCAGCCCAGACAGACCTGCTTTTGAGCAAGCATTGAAATAAATCATTAGTGTTCAGTCAACACCCGAGCAAAAGAGCAGTGCACAGAGGTAGTGCACAGGACGAGAATAATCCATGAACGTAAAACGAAGGATTTTTGCTTAGACTTTGGAATGAAAGGGAAATGCAGTGGATACTGAGAAACGGGGTATGCAGGATAATTCTATCACTTCCGTAACTCGTTTTGTTTCCTTGAAATAAAAAATATAGTTGTTCTCTAGAGTTCCCTTTTCTGGTCGTGCTTCATAAGCTTGAAAGCGAAAGCGGTCCAGTTGCTTTGTATTCTTCACTGAATGCTTGCGTTCTGAAAGAGCATAAACGTCAGATTTTACACGACACTCACTTCAATCCAGCCTGCAGAAAAAGTGTGTCAATTTCTGTACATCTCAGTAAAGAATCTCATTACTTTTTAACAGTTTTTCTCGTACTGAAACAATTTAGATGCATTTATCGGCAGTGATATTGTATTATTTTTAAATAAATAATTGCGTTGCTTCAACAGAGAAAAATACTTATGGATCCTGACACATCTGAGCCCAGGACTGCAAAAGTACTCGAGGATACAAGCTATCTAACACGATAGTACTATATTGTTGAATCCAATGTACATAACATAGAAGTAGAAATTAGAAATAATTATAAAGCAATGAAATAAATAGTAATAAAATTACCATGAATGCTGTTTATGGTGATAAAACTCAAGAGGTGTTGTTAACATAATAAATAAGAAAAATAAAGGATGAGGAGGGATTTTTCAGAATGTAATGACGGAAAGTCTGAGGTTTCAGTAAGGTGTCTTATAACTAATCACCGACGGAGTGAAATACACTTTATTACTGATCCTTATAAACTTTGAAATAAGTAACAAAAACGTGGTACTTCTTCATCGGTTATTAAGTTTCCTCTAATCCCTCAGAACTCCTGAGCACCGACTTACGGTAGTATTCAAAGAATGCATTACTGCATTCATTCAGGGTAGTATTCAAAGAATGTGCTTTACTGCATTCATTCAAAGTAGTATTCAACGAATGCGCATTACTGCATTCATTCAGGGTAGCATTCAAAGATTGTGCTTTACTGCATTCATTCAGGGTAATATTCAACGAATGCGCATTACTGCATTCATTCAGGGTAGCATTCAAAGATTGTGCTTTACTGCATTCATTCAGGGTAATATTCAACGAATGCGCATTACTGCATTCATTCAGGGTAGTATTCAAAGAATGTGCTTCACTGCATTCATTCAGGGTAGTATTCAAAGAATGTGCTTTACTGCATTCATTCAGGGTAGTATTCAAAGAATGCGCTTTACTGCATTCATTCAGGGTAGTATTCAAAGAATGCATTACTGCATTCATTCAGGGTAGTATTCAAAGAATGCATTACTGCATTCATTCAGGGTAGTATTCAAAGAATGCGCTTTACTGCATTCATTCAGGGTAGCATTCAAAGATTGTGCTTTACTGCATTCATTCAGGGTAATATTCAAAGAATGCGCTTTACTGCATTCATTCAGGGTAGCATTCAAAGATTGTGCTTTACTGCATTCATTCAGGGTAATATTCAACGAATGCGCATTACTGC
>VCRD01000986.1:147556-166989 GCA_006783055.1 Trinorchestia longiramus | reverse complement strand
ATTGGAGCTGCAATACATTTTCTATTCTTATTGGTTATAAAGTATCAATTTTCGGTAATTATTAAGTCGAAGAAACTCCTGAAAATGTCACCATGTACAGGGTGCCGCATAGGTAACACCCCCTTTTAGAAAATTATTTACAGAAAACGATGAAAGGTGAAGAGATCGGGATGATTGTAAATCATACAGATCTTGAAGTTTAATTCATAATTAAGTATAGTCACAACAACTCGGAGAGCCTGGGTAGTTGCAATAGGTAGAACACGTGTAACAGGACTACATCAGGCGAGCGCCCAAGCTAGGCATGCACATGACCGCCGGCAGCACCAGGTTAACAAGCCTTACCCTTGCTCACCGGCCATCCTACATATACTGTGTCTCCTGTGTCGTACGCGTAATATCCTATTTAATGGTAAGCGACTAATAGCAACCCGGCCAATGCCATTGCATTAAATCTCGTGAATGAGCTTCCTCGTTCACGTGACTAAATAATACACAACCCCTCCAGTGCGTGTGAACATCATTTGGTTCTTGAAGAAGCTCATCTTAAGTGTTTTATTCCCTACATGAACTCCTTGTTTGAGGGGAGATTGTTTTATTTTTTTTTCGTGCGCCATGGTTTTTATTTCGTACCTAGTGTCAATGTATTTGCGTTATATGGGTATCTAATAATAATTCTTCATGTGTGTGTACGTTACTTAAGTGCCTTCATCATCTAACTCAGGGGTGCTCCATTACTGTTACAGAAGGTCCAGCAACACAATTTCCTACTTGTCAATGGTTGAGGCAATAGTCTAATAAAATAATACACACGCACTTTCAGGTATACCTGTAATGACAATTTTTTATGAGGATGTACTGGGGTTCAACCAGTAGCACTCGGTGGTCTAGGTTTGGACAGTAGTCCTCCAATTGAGTACCCGCTGTTCTGGCTGGTGTGACTAACTTAGTATTTTGTGTTTAATGTCTTGACCCTCATTTTTGTATTTGACCCTCTTCTGTATCTTTTTCGCATTCTGCTCTGTCCTATATCTTTATTGTATTCGACTCTTCTGTATCTTTCTTGTATTCTGCTCTGTTCTGTATTGCTTGTTTTCGACTCTGCCCTGTATTTTTCTTGTATTCTACTTTTTTGTATTCGACTCTGTCCTGTATCAATCTTGTATTCGACTCTTCTGTATCTTTCTTGTATTCTACTCTGTTCTGTATCTTTTTTGCATTCGACTCTGGTCTTATCTTTCTTGTATTCGACTCCACTCTGTATCTTTCTTATATTCGACTTGGCCCTGTATCTGATATACTGACTGCGTCACTATTAAGCCCTAGCTACGCTCAACGCAAGTAGCACTCTGATTCACTTGAAGTAACCCTTCAGCATTTTGCAAGAAATAATTAAATTTTGAGGAAAAATTTCCTCGGCGAAAATTATACCTCATTGGAAGACCTGAGGACTATCCTTCTGTGAATGTTTGGGACTTTATTCTGCGTTAGGTAAGACAGATATTTTGGGGACTGAAATATGTTCTCAGCTACTCCACACAAATCGTGCAATGCTTGATGCAGGAATCGGTTGTGGATTTTGTTTTCTAGTAGTTTCCGCTTTCTCTTTCATGTTCATAAAGGAGGTTGGCTTATGGTCAAACGACTTCCTACACAAGCATTTATAATGCAATGTTTGTCTCACTCTTTAACTTTTCATACTCGAAAAATTCTCACTTTCTATGCTTGATGACGTGAGTAAAATTAAATTACTATAATGATGAGCTTGAGTAATAATTTCCTAGTTAACCCAAATTCATATGTATAATTTTTTTTATGGATGAAATGTAACTTTTTACTACAATTATGAATGTTGCAAAGTAAACTCTTACGTTATTTTCTGTAGTTTTCCTTTCCATGGTAAAGACGAGCAAAGGCTAAGGTAAGCGCATCCAACTTAGTTTATGTTCATTGATGAAAGGCGCTCAGGGATGTGGGCAATTAAGACTTGAGTAAGTGGGTTGATATTCTCCATTCTGTCAGTGACCATTGACAATGTTTAATGTCACACAAGTTTAGTTGAAATTCAGCAGCGCTGGCTATGGGAATATGCCAACCAGGGCGGCTACGGCATTTGAATTCTGAGCGCATGCTGGAATTCTCATTACTCGAACGCTGTGTGGGAATGAAATATATGCTCACATTCAGGAAGTTTCATGGTCATATTTATTACAGATGTGATAAATATGTTATGTTGTGGTGGAGAATGAGATGCATTATCACTTTCATGAGGGTCCATTATACGTTGGACCTTCTAGTACCGTCTTTAAATTTCTTAATTTTAACCAAACTAAGTAAACAAGTGTAGTTGAGTTTAGTAACAGGTTTACCTTCTCTGAAACACGAGTATGTCGATGCTTTCAGATATACAACACAACATTCAATCCATGATCCTCATTGCGTCCTGTAGAATACTACCCTAGTGATGTATCGTATCTTGGAAGAATATTTTGTTACGTGATTATTTCGTTACTGTGAAGCAGCCTCGCAACAAAGGGTAAGTTCTATACGCTCTGCGTAGTCGCTTTGTGCCGTTCATATTGAGCGCTACACAAGTATAAAAATTCATCTAAGTACACACACTGTATCAGAGGTCATTCACGTGGATGAATGAGAATGCCGTCCGCAAATTTTTCCAGTTATCTGCTACGCGCAGATTTGCGAGTGCTTTTACGGTAGCACTGGTGAACTTTCAGTGAGCATGACCCATGTTATCGATATTGATAGTCAACACCTGTAGCGTTCATGTAGGTAGGCATCAGGCAGGTACGACGTCACTGAAGACTTTGTGGTTTGGTAAAAGAATTCCCGTTTTAGATAACGTTGTTTCACTTTATCCCTTTTTTACAATAAGTTTTTTATATAAAATGGATTACAAAAAATATTGCCGCGTTTGATGAATAAAAATGTTAAGGTTCTGTAGTATTTTTTTTATAAGATTATTATTGAAATTCGAAACTGTACCTGCATACACTGCAGTTCAAAATACACTTTAAATTCTTCATCCACCCCTGCTCACAAACGTTTAAAATTATGGATAAACACGATATCAGAAGAGTGGAAACTTACCGGTGTAACTGAATCGTCTGCCGATGCTGTTCATAGTTGAAACCTTTTTTTGTATCTCGAACCACCACCTGAATTTCATCGAAAAACTTTCATCGCCCAAAGGTTCAGGCTTAGTTGTTCGCGTCAATTCACTTGGTTGCGTTCTCGAGGAGTGTCCAAGACTTCTTTTCCTGATGTTTGGTGTTGCAAGAAACCGAGGGCTCACGGTCACTTCAGCTGGTGTACGACAGTACGACCCTGTGCTGCACAATCAGTCTAGCGTGCCAGCAGTGAGGAGGTGTCCGGTTGTGCGTGACGGTTCTCACTCGCAATATCTCAGTGCCACCAAATATAGCTATTGCAAAGGTATTTAGTGTTTACCCATGACTGTGATTTAATTTTCAATAAAGCTTCTAACAATCATGTGGTGGTTATTTCCGATTAACATGCCCCCAATGTACCCACGGGTTGTTATTTGTTTTGCCCATGTTGTTTGTTACTGCCTGCATCTTCAGCTGTTGTAACCCCACGTGCTATTTGAGGCGACCCACGTGTTATTTGGTGTTAACAATACGTGAATACAGTCAAACTCGTAAAACTGAGAGAAAAGGTTTACCATGAAACTGAGAGGGCTTCTCAGTTTCATGACGACAAATAATTGCATCAGTTTAGCCGATAATGTAGTTTTCTTTCTCATTTGGAACAAATTTTTGCCGAAATTCGGATTAATACGTGCCTCCAATTGCCTGGCCGGTGTAAATCTTCACTTTGTACATATTATTACTAGAAGGCACTGCAAAATTTACAGAACCTAACCTAAGTGATCCACATACGTACCACTTCGGAGTCAACGTATTAAAGGTAAACTACAACTGTTTGTAAATATGTAATCGTCACGTACATACTAATTATTTTGAACACAAATATGAAAAATGTGCAAACAAGTAAATGAAATGCCAAAAGTTAACAAAAAAACAAACTTGTGAACAATAAAAGATATGAATCCTATATTAAAGACATTAGACGGGCCTAGGCAGGCAACGTCAACTTAACACACATTCCAACAGATGGCAGTGGTAGCCCTCCCAGTTTCATGACTTCTCTGTTTCGTGTCTCTTAACATTGTGACTTTTCTCTGTTTCGAGTTTCTCAGTTTTTGGAGTTATACTGTATATGTTATGATTTACGTCGTGTATACGTGTTGACAAAACAAGTTAGGGTAACTTCGGGTTACCAGATCTCCGGAACGCGCTTTCTCAAAGAATCTTATGCAATATCATGTACCTCCTATTTTACGATGAAGACATCCGTTTCTTTCAGCGTCTGCGTCCTTCAGTTACAAATAAAAGCAAATGACGAAAGAAGTTCATTTGTAGGGCTCAAATAGCGTGGATAAATTTGTGATAGAATGGGTCACTATTTAAATAGGAAAATATCACTATTCTGACACTCGTGTTCAAGACCAAAATAAGGATGATTGCGTCCAACCTACACCTGAAGAAAGATGGCTTTATTGAAGCCTTGTCCCATCATTTGGGTCCTTTGTCATCCTGAACAACTCAATTCGAAAGAGAAACCATCCTTGAATGTGGTCTGAATTTATTAGTTATGTCAGTAAATAATGTCAGGTGTAGCCTGCTTTTACTGCTTCAATGTGAAAATTTCACTGTCGCTCAGATCGAACGCGTGAAAAAATGTAATGAACTACATCAGTTAATGCAGAAGGAACACCTCTGTATCAGTACTTTACTTGTGAATTATATTGACGAATATAATTGTGAGTTCAATTCTCACGACCCGCCGCTTCAAACTTATGGTTCATTGGTTCTACGTCGATACAACTTCTGTGTATCGCTTTCTTTACTCTTCATACCATACTTTTGTGGCCTTGCAGAAGCTGTACTTCGCGACGGCCTCTTGATTACGGCCAAATGCACGTGTATATACGCCGTTAACAAGCACTATCGAATGACATCAACATTGATATCTTGTTTTTTTTTGTATTGTTGAGTGATCATTACCTAAGTTTAATAAAAAACACTGATGTCTGTACACGTGTGGATTAATTTTATCCTTAAATGAAGAGCATGATAATGTGGTGTACGTGCAAATGTGTATATTATTCTTAAAAGTCAGGAAGTGCTTTCGAGCTGCATTAATTATACATCGTATACTCGTATTGCCTGCTAGTATTGTAAAGTATGATGCTGTCTACATTATTCCGTTAACCATTGAAGCGAGTTGTCGAGCTAGTCTAACTCGTACAGGGTGGGTCAGAAAGGATGCCCCATTAAAGAACTTTTATAGCTGAAAAACTATTTGGGATAGAACATAAAACTTTATGTCAAAATGTTTATCAAATTTATGATTTTTACCAAATAATAATATTTAAGTGTGGAGAGCAATCTCAGTTAAGTGATGCCCGTTTTTGCGAAAGCACATTTCTAACCTTTTTTCAAAATTTTCTGTGACCTTCGTTAATGTGTTGCCGTTAATTTGTCTGATTTTCTCTTGGATGTTTCTCTTTAATTGAGCGATTTGGTAGGTTTGTTAATGTAAACTTTTCCCTTAAAGTGTCCCCATAAATAAAAGTCGGGTATGGTTAGGTCCGGGGATCTAGGCGGCCAGTTAACATCTCCATGCCGAGAGATCAATTTTTGCGGAAACAAGCGATTTAAAAGAATTATTGTTTCTCTCGCGGTGTGGCTCGTGGCGCCATCTTGTTGGTACCAAATGTTTCTTAGATGTCTTGCTTCAAGTTGAGGTTCAAAGAAAGTACTGATCATATTTCAATATCTTTCGAAATCAAGATGGCGCCACGAGTCTCACCGCGAGAGAAACAATAATTCTTTTAAATCGCTTCTTTTCGTAAAAATTGATCTCTCGACATGGCGATGTTAACTGGCTTAGATCCATCAGTTAAAGTAAATTCTACCACAATCGACAGTGAAATACAGTATATCCATGACTGAACCTATGACAGAATGACTCAATCTGGTCGAAGTCGCTGGATGATCTGCGTAAGTGCAGCCTGGACGCCACAATTCAGGCCTAATTTCCAGCACAACACTTTCACTTCTCGGTCACTCAGTTTCACAACGCGGGTCCCGGTACGGTCCTGTAACCCATAATCAGACTTTCCCTGGAACCTCACCCAATATTGAGTAACATTCACTGGTTTTCTGGTAGCCAAATTGAGATCTACTCTTTTTTCCTCAGTTGCAGTGACCGTACGCTAAATGAAAGTGGTTTCTTGGGGGACGAGGAATTTTTTTGGGACAGTGAAATACATAGAAATCAATACCTAACTTACTTTTATATTTGGCCCTGATGGAGGGAGATTATTAAAAGGCAATTTTCATTTTATATTTAGCACTTCCTTACAGACGCGATCAAAGTACTGCTTTCTTTTCGGATGTGTTAGGTTGGTTTTCAATGCGTATAACAAATGTTTGTACATTGGAACATCTCTTCATGCTTGTAATTTTCTCCCATTTCTTCCTGCATACTAATTATGCGCTATTACCTACAGCGCTAGTATCATAATTGGTCTCTGTATTATTTTAAACTTTTAATTTTAAACCCTAATTTCAAACTCACGTTGTTTTTACTTCATACCAACAAAGTAATTTTATTTCTGTACGGCGAAGGTTCGTCATTGACATTTTCCAATGAATTTGAGACTCTGACCTGATCGTTTTAAGATCTAAATTTAGAAAAAAAGATTTGCTCTTTAATTGAATAGATCTGTACAGCAGAGTAAACGGAAGTTTTCTTACAATAGCCGTTGAGTTGATCCGAAGCCTCTGGCTTTCACGGACCTAGCCGCTCAGGCTGCATTCTTTTGATGAAATTGATGACCCAGTCGAGTGTGTTGCTCGAAGTTCAGGAAACTTATGTATAAAAACAATCTATTTCTGTCCAAAGTGATAAGCGCACACGTACATCTTACGTAATGCACTATTATGTAATGACTGTTGCAACAGCAAAACACCTTTGCATGGAGACACCTTTTACCTTCAGAGTCAATTTCATGACAATCATTTCTTTTCTTTATCTATTTTTTACTTATCAAATGACGTCGCAGTTGTTTGGACGATGTATTTAAGCTACCAAGAAATTTAAAAAAATGTTCATGTGAATGATTTCATGGTCTATAAAATCGACATTATTTTCTTCGATGGTTACTCTCATCTGCCAACGGAAGCGTATACAGTAGCTAAAGAAAAAGCAGGAAAATTACGAATGATAACTATTATTTCAATTTAAAATTTCTTTTTGAGGTAGTACTGCCTACACAAAACATTGTCCTCAGCCATAATATGTATGAACTTTCTATTGATAACGTTATTCCTCATTTGGTGACTACAAGGCTACTGAAATTAAAAAAATGCCTACACTTTACAATGTGATTTTAGTGCCCGATTCTTTCGTGCTCAAGCATTACAAATTCAAACTATGGCTAGCGTGGGACATTCTCATACTGTATTTACAGTACCAGCTCATAAATTCTGTGGAGTTTAATGTTCATGCTCATTTGCTTCGTGAATGTACAAATCCCTATTCACATTTTCAGAATAAGCTAGTCAATTTTTTTATATTTTTCCATGAACATTAAAAAAGTGTGCGAGGGAAATTTGCGGATCTATGATTTTTTAACCCGTGTGTATATGGGCGGCAGTTTTAATTACCGAAAATTACAAGAATTTTGACTTTGAACTTAAAACTGTTGCACATTATTGGGTTAGAAATGAACATTACGCATGACAGCTGTAGGAACATCATGCTTTGTAAAGTCAGTGCGCTTTTGCTCATCAAATCGATCACTACCGTCTGGTCTGTAAGCCCTCGTGAAAATGAGGGTCCACTTCTCAATTGAAATGGAAGCCACTAATCACTTTAAATGGAGACTCACTACTCGCTTGAAATAGGGGTCCACTACTAGCTTGAAATAGATTCCCCACCATTCGCTTGAAATAAAACATACTATTCGCTTGAAATAGGGACCCATTTTTCGCGTGAAATAGGGACCCACTATTCACTAGAAATAGGGGCCCACTATTCGCTTGAAATAGGGGTCCACTAATTCCTTTAAATGGGGGCCCATTACTCGCTTGAAATGGGGGCTTACTTTTCGCTTGAAATGGTGACCCACTACTCGCTCGAAATGGGGGCCCACTTCTCGCTTGAAATGGGGGTCCACTAATCCAGTGATTCTTAACCTTTTCGCCGTCATTCCCCTTAAATGATAAATAACTCAGTCATTTCCTCCTTGTTTGTATTATATAATTTGCTGGTCGTGTGTACATTTCTAAGTGAATTAAATTTCAATAAATAGCGATACACGGCATGATAATAATAAATTTGGTTTACTAGCTATACTTTTATTTTAGTGAGTTTAATTAAATTGTTTTTTCATTTATGTAATGAAGCATTTAAATGAGAACGTTGCTCTTGTTTTTTGTTTACCAGGCCATGAAATTGAGGACTTGTCTTTGACAGCTCCACTCGCATGTCTTCTTCAGCATCAAGTCTGTTTCGAGACTTTGTTTTGATAGCCACCACGGTGAAAATCTTGCTTCGCAGAGGCAGGTGGTAACATAAGAGAGGATGGACTGAAAGGCTCTCTTAACAAGTAATGGGTAGGGTTCTATCATGGAGCTCCAAAATTCTCAGAAATTCCGTGGTATAGAACTGACTTCTCAGCAGCTCTTTGTGGATGAGGTCAATCGGATCGTCCTTGGTTAGGTCCTCGTCTTCAACACTATCCAGATTCACAGTGAAGGGGTTTCTCATTCAAACATTCTGTTGCGGCACCTTTAAACCAAAATAGTTATCAAATGATATTTGTAGGGTCCTAAGGTGGATCAAAATGTCATCTTTCAATGCAGTTGGCACATCTCTTTCTATCCCTTCGCATGACAGGATTTCTTCTAGCCGTGCAAAGTTGCCAATGTTGTTCTGGACTCTTCTCATCCAAAGAGGCAACTTCTCTAGGAAAGACTTCAGCTTCTCTCCGGCATCCACTATGGTCTTGTTTAGCCCTTGGATTGAAATATTGAGATCATTCAGATGTGAAAAATGTCTGCCAGGTAAGCAAGAGCAAGGATAAACTCTGGAGAGTCGAATTCTCTATAGAGGGCATTCCTTTTCTCTTGCAAGAACATGGCTACCTCCGTATGCAGGTCTATCAGCCGACTGAGGGATTGTCCTCTTGGGAGCCAACGCACCTCAGTGTAGTACAGAAACAAAACAATCTTTATTTCCAATCGAGTACACAGTACATAGACATTAGTACATTGGTTTTTCAAATTTTTAAGGTTAACATTCTAAGAGTAAGGGTGATGGTGAGCTCCATGCGACGACCCTGGGAGGTTGATGGGCGTCTTCATGAGCGGGGAGTTGAGTGCTTAGCGGGTTGAGTGCACGGCGCGGCGTACGAGAAACAGCTCGTGTCCTTGGCCGGGTTCGAACCCGCGGTCTTTCTACATGAAGCAGAGATCCGATACAGAACACGGGCCGCAGACCACTCGACCACGGTGGCTGCGTGGGTTTTATCTGTGGTTTTCATAATTATCTGTGGTTTTCATAAAAGTTCATAAAATGACATTAACACTTCAATGCATGAATTTATATTTTACATCCACAATTTTTTCAATAGCTTATATTACTAGGAATGATTCAATTCTTTTTAATTTGAATAAAATTTATCTATCACACTGAGGATCAGATAAAAACCATGCTTCAATACAATCACCGTCCCAATCATTACAAATCTTCCAAACAATTCTCCAGCCAGCTGTGGCCTACCTAGGTCATAAACCGTTGTTTCACGATATTTCAGTTCTATAATAAGAAATTTTTTCATTAATAAAATAACACATTACGAGTCGGAACATTATGGAGTCGGTGGTTTGTTGCCCGAGCCCAAATGAAGTTCACCACCTGAACGGCTGTGGACATGACGTCTTTCAGGCTCTTGGAGAGTGTCTTTACAGCCAGGGCATGTCGATGCAGAATACAATGCGTGACAATAGCATAGGGGGCTTCTACCTTGACAAGGGCTGCAAATTCTGACTTGTTTCCAAGCATGGCTCGTGCTCCATCAGTGTAAATCGACCCTATGTTCTTACTCCAGTCAGCAAAACCTTGTGCTACGAAGAAGTCTTTGATGACAGTGATAATGTTCTGAGCTCTTGTGGTGGTAATGAGAGGCTGACAGAAGAGAAACTCCTCCTTGATGGAACTATTGTGCACGTACCTCACAAGGACCAACAGATGGCTGCATTGAGCACAGTCCGTCATCTTGTCCAACTGCATACTGAAAGGGTCTTAGCTGTTCTTCATCTCTGCCATGATTCGTTGAAAAATATTTAAGGATATGTCAGTGATCCGAGATTGGATGACATCATTTGAAAAATATATTTTTTCAATCTCCTTCCGATGTTCCTTGGCGCACAACAGTTCCACCATCTCCAGGACACATGGTTTGTTTAATCAATGTTGCTCAAAATTGTGTGAGGTTTCTTGTCTTCGGCAATCAAATATGCCACTTTGTATGAGGCTTCCAGCATGGGCTTCTGGGTGCCAGCAAATCCATATTTGGGCAGTGTTCCAGAAGTATGGAAGCGTGTTCCTTCTTCTGCTTCATGACAGCCAGTCCGTGCTGGAGACTTTGAGGGTGACGTTTCTCCTGGTGTTCCCGCAGTTTTGTCGGTTTCATGCTGTCTTTTAGCAGAACTTTTCCACACAAGAAGCACTGAGGCTCCTGAGTTCCATCACTCTTCGTGATGAAAATGAATCCGTGCTCTGTGTAGCTCTCAAGATACTTTCGCTTCTTACTTGACATCTTGACACTGGCAAAAAATTAATGTTTATATGAATTATCTGTGGTTTTCATAAAAGTTCATAAAATGACATTAACACTTCAATGCATGAATTTATATTTTACATCCACAATTTTTTCAATAGCTTATATTACTAGGAATGATTCAATTCTTTTTAATTTGAATAAAATTTATCTATCACACTGAGGATCAGATAAAAACCATGCTTCAATATAATCACCGTCCCAATCATTACAAATCTTCCAAACAATTCTCCAGCCAGCTGTGGCCTACCTAGGTCAAAAACCGTTGTTTCACGATATTTCAGTTCTATAATAAGAAATTTTTTCATTAATAAAATAATTATCATGGTCCAGTATATGTGACAACTCGAAAACACGGTAAATTAATAATAGGTAAGATCGTCATTATATTTGTTATATACTACACAAATGAACAAACAGACACTAATTTACTAGTCCAGACACTGCCACCAGCATTTAGCTGCGAAAATTGTAGTATTAATAAACATCGTGCTAAAAGCAGCTAAATATTAACACGCTATTTATAAATTCCTTTGTTGCTAAGAAAACAACATAGACCAATAATTTACACACCTGGTATGATTTATTACTAACCCATTAGAAGTAAACGCGAGAACAGGTAAAATAAACATCTGTGCCGATACGTATTAGCAAATGGTGAATAATGTCTATTTATTATTAATGATTGGTTTAACGCTTATAAAAAGGGAAAAGATTTTCTCTGCTTACATTTGATCGTTCATTGATATGTTGCATAATGATTGATTATCAATGAGTTCTTTTCTCTCATAATTTACGTAATCTTGGTTTCAATGCATGGTTTTTCTGCATGCTATCCTTCTGTTGTATTTCAATTGATACTTGTAAATAACAGAATTAATAATCAACAACATACGTAATCGCACTAGAGGGACTCTAATCATATGAATAAATGACATGGTAAAATGTGTTTCCAGTACTTCTTTTCAATGACTATAGAGAGGACAATATTAAGATACACACAAAAGACTTAGTACATGTTATTTTAAGCATCACATGATGGGAAACATGAGTTATTTACCACATTTTGGAATATAAACCACAATATGATGTCCTATTAAACAGTGCACTATTATTGGATCAATTGCATACTTAATAGTTGAATAATTAAATGTGCATACGGAAGAATTTAGTTAAATCAATGGGCGCTACGACAACTTACGAAATTTACCCTGTCGCTAACCTCGATCACATAGACAATAATAATACTAAACTTTCCCTTACACTGGAGATTCGTTGCTGATGATAGGCTTCGATGTTTAATACTCACGATCACAATACTGTAATAACGCTAATTTTTCCCCTTCCCTTCTTTCCTGTTGAGTAATTAATTCTTCCCCTTTACACACGGGTAGATGTACGTGTAAAATTTGTTGTTATTCGTCGGTGTGATGATTAATTTAACACGTTAACCGCCATGCCTGATATCAGAGATTTGTCACTACTGCCACGACTTGCTGTAAATCCGACTTTGCTGTTCACCTTCCGTAAATATTTTAAATTAATTTTTGAAAATAATTATTAAAAATTTGGAAATGTACCACCGGTGGTACATGCGGCGGTAAGTGAAATCCTTTAATGTACCACCGGTGGTACATGTGGACTCTACACCTATTCCACCCATCCCCTAAAACCTATACCTATGCCCTAGATGTCGCTCTAGCTGCAATAGCCTACATCGTCGCCGAGATCTAGTTCTCAAGTTCTAGTTCTGTCGCTTCAAGGCCGTTTCATATATGCTTGCCTTTTTCTTTTGTTATTCATTTCTAATTTTTGTCGTAGTCTCTCACGCTCTAAACCTACAACGTGCTCTTATGCCTATGAGTGTTGTAGAGCTCAGCATATTTCTCGGGTCTCTACTGACGACTTAATGGTTTGTTGTTCGAATTAATGGTCTGTTTACGCAGCTGGCCAGACGGCGAGCTATGGTTCCACACCTCTAACGTACTTGTCGATACATACACTTTATGTCGATACATACGCTTTACACATCGCCCTGAAATATGAAAATCTATGGATATATCATTACTATCACGACACAGCCAACCGACCCATGTGCAACACTACGGTGTCACAACAGAACGAGTTTAAAACGCAGTTGATTTAACCGTCAGTTTCCCCCGGGCAGGGCCGCTACTGAGGTTTTTCTCTTTCCTCCAGATTTTCAGTGAAATTCCTCCAGATTCGGCCAAAATCCCCCCAAATTAAAAAACAATATTTTATAGATTAACTAAAATATGACTTTATTTATTTCATATTTATATTTCTCTCATGTTTCACTGATTTGCTGTGCTTTATGAGCATAGATTTGTTATAATTTTTCAAAGAAATATTGCAGCACTTACAATAACCACAGTTAGGATCATTACTATCTGTTTCAGCCAAGTTTTCAATTCGGGTACATTGAGCCAGTCTTCTCTAAATGACTGCGTACAGAACTTCCGTTTCTTAAAGGGCGATTCGGTTTAGTCACTCATTATGGGAAAAATAATCACAATTTTGAAACAAAAATAATAATCCTAAAATAATGATAGCTTTATACGAATAGCATTAACCAATAAAATGAACTTAGTTGTCATCCCTATAAAGCTTTGCATATTAAAACGCAAAATAAATATTCAAATTGGAAGAATACTCATTGCTTAACAGCATGTTACAGAGTTAGCCTCTGTAATGACAATAAATTATGACAATGCAGATAAATAATAATAATAGGTACTTTGGAATTAAGCAATCATGAGTGTTAGACGTGCAAAGGATAGCATATCAATTTCAATTCACTAAAGAAATTTTAAATCTTAAGAATGTCTCAATCGTAACGCTCCGAATTTTTCATTTACAACTTTAAAAAGTATAAAAACACAGGTAAACAAGTCACCAAGACATAAAAAATGAGGACTACAGGGTGTTCATTAATTATCGTTACAATTTTTTTGCCTATATATATTAATTAAATCAAATTATATAAATCAACTAAAATAAACATGCCATTAAACCAATAATATTTCCGAATATCTATAGTTTATTCAATATACTTTCCATCAGCGTCGCTAGCCTGCTGCAAACGTTTGGAGAATCCTTGACATGAGACTTATAGAACTCTACAATTGCTATTCTACTATTTAGATCATTTGCCATTATCTGGTGAAAAGTATCTGGTGAAAGTTTAGATTATATTCAAAGATAAATAGAATAGTTGTAACGATAAATATTGAACACCCTGTAGGCCTGACATACATACCGCCTCCTTTGCCTAAGACAACACGCGATAAATGTCTAAATTCATAAATTAATATGTATATTAAAATAATTGCCACATTTTTAACGTAGAATTTCAATTAATGAAGGAAATGTTAACTACAAAGTATTCGCTTACTTAACCGAAGCGAAAATCACTTAGTCACGCGGTCACTGGCAGGGAGTCTGAGCTGTGAGCATGAAACTGTTTCTGTCGACGTGAATCTCGTTGAAAGTCTGAACGAGTTCGATCCTCGTTCAAACTTCGTTAAATCACCTTTTATTCTTATTTGTCGTTAAGGAGGCGTTTCCTGTTCTGCATCATGATATCTTCATTCGAATGGACTTGCGTCTACGTTTCATTCAAAATTATTCAAGTTGAACAATTTTTGCTTTGGAAATAATTCGTAGCAAAATTCCCCCAGATCCATTCGTTTTTACGAGCGTTTTCCCCATTTTCCCAGACTGCAAGCGTTTCCCATAGATCCCCCATCAGTGGCAGCCCTACTTTCCCGCCATAGACACAGAAAGCACTGTATTACATCTCTAATTATTATATGATAAATTTTGGTATGTCCCACGTATGATACCATGTGCGTTGAAGGGTTGCATATAAAATGTACAAAATACTTATAATTGAAAAAATGCTAGTATATGACATTTAATATTACTTTTTCCGGGCGTTCCATTCACCCCCTGGAGCCCTTCCATTTCCTCCCAGGGGAACCCCTCAACCCCTGGTTGAGAACCAATGCACTAATCTCTTTAAATGGGGGACCATCTTAGATAAAAACAAAGAAAAACAGCTGGCATAGTTCTCGAAATCGAGTCACAAAATTCTCTCAACATTTTTTTGAAACAGAAAAACGAAACTAACTAAACCAGCGTGTCTTCTAGATGTACTCGTGCATCCGACGTACTTGAAGTACAAGGAATGGGATGAACCAGTCACATCAATGTAATTAGACATGTACTGTCAATAGAAAAGGGAACTTTCAAATGTGCTTGTAATATAGAACGTAGCCTTGGCGTCGTTATTTTCTACAGATGATACTGTGTCACGTAATTTTCTTCTTCCGCAGCGACTGGAGTTCCAGGAAATCGAAGATTGTCTTTGCGTCTATTGTTTTGCTTTTCTTGTTTTACATCATTGATACTACTTTCCGTTCACGAATTTACGCGAACTGCGTTGCGAGGATTTTTCTGTAATTCAACTATCCCCCGGTGAAACTAACCATGTTTTATACAGTGCGTGCCAGAATTATATGCAACTCTATTTTTGATTCTCACTTCCATAGTTGTTAATAAAAATTAGCGACACTTGGTACATTATATGGCAATACTAACACATGCTCAGATCTAAAATTGTAAGATGATCTGCGCAATAGTAAACAAAAGGCAGCTATTGACTAGAATTCTTGCAAGTTTCAGCGTGCCAACTTTATGTGCAAGATGGGACGTAAAGGTGCTTTGAGTCATGGGGAGAAGTCTAAAATTGTGCAGATCATCTTACAAATACATGCAATGTACAAATACAATGGTCATCTTACAAATACATGACTATTGCGCAGATCATCTTTCAATTTTAGATCTGAGCATGTGTTAGTATCTACCAATATAATCGACTATGTATCTCCCTCTCTCTCTCTGCATCTGCATGTGTCCGTCTCATCACTTCCTGCCACCTGAGGTGGTGGCGCGCAGGCAGGACACACCTGACACCCGCAGCACCTCCTGCCCGCCACCACCCGCTGCACTGCCTTCTTGCACCCTGCGGCCTGCGCACCATGGGAGTACTACATATATAATCGACTATGTACCTCCATCTTGCTGTATTTGTGTGTGTCTGTCCAATTTCTTCCTATCTATTACTGAAGAAAAATTATTGAACTGAAATCAGAACGAGTATGCATGTATTACAAGCATTGTGCTGTGGATGCCAAAGGTACCGGATCACTATAAAACACGCCATTTGTTCCGTTATTAACTTTCTTCTCTTACACAGCCATGTCATCGTTAAGTAAGATACAAAATGAAAGTTCTGTATATATTCAATAAAAATATTCTGATTCTGATGGTACCACGGGTAATACTGAAAAATGTATTTATTTCATAGATCCTTAATTTTCTTACTATTGAATCAAGTAAATTTAACGGGTACTATCTGGGCCACGTTATCGTTCGATAAGATGCACAATGAAAGTCCTGTATATATTAATGAAAAGTATTAATTGAAAACAATAATTCGTCGTAAACAAACAAACAATCTTTATTTCCAATCGAGTACACAGTACATCGACATTAGTACATTGATTTTTCAAATTCTTAAGGTTAACATTGTAAGAGCACGGGTGATGGTGAGCTCCATGCGACGATCCCGGGAGGTTGATGGGCGTCTTCATGGGCGGGAAGTTTAGTGCTTAGCGGGTTGAGTGCACGGCGCGGCGTACGAGAAACAACTCGTGTCCATGGCCGGGTTCGAACCCGCGGTCTTTCTACATGAAGCAGAGACCCGATACAGAACACGGGCCGTAGACCACTTGACCACGGTGGCTACTTAAACAGTGGTACTAATGCCGTTCTTGAACGCACTGAACGTCAGTGGGCTGAAATCTTCAATGCATTTATCTTTGTAATAATCTCAAATTAGTTAAATCTAAATCGTGGAATTTCCACGGGAACTGGCTAGTTGCTATATAATGTACCAAGTGTCGCTAATTTTTATTAATAACTATGGGAGTGAGAATCAAAAAATAGAGTTGCATATAATTTTGGCACGCACTGTACGAGCTCTAAAAGGCTTCATTTGTTTAAATAATTTTATTTTACACGAAATTTGGCCTTGCAGGTTATATGAAAGTGTATTTATTATTTATCGCCTTTAATAATGAACTTTGTGCAACTCAGAGTTGCATGCAACTTCATACTCTTCAGCTGCATTTCAAATAGAACATTTTTCTCTATACAATTTTCGATGCGCAACGAACTTTCGCTTTGCTACGGTGTGAAACTACAGTGTTTCATGGAAATTGCGCAAAACAGCGCCAGGAAAATAATGGTTGTCATTACGAAGTGGCCGGACCTACTTATCTTGCATGAGTTCGCACTGTAGAAGGTGCACTTGTTTCCCGTCCATTCGATACTCATTAGATAAGACACCATTTATGCTATCGCTCTTCCTATATTCATTCTCTAGATGAAGCGTGGCAAGCAGAAGTTGTCATTAGTTGTAGCATTCAATGGATACATATGCAAGGTTTCCTAAACAAATTGAGCGCATGCTCTGTTTATCATTTTAAAAATTCAAATTTCATTAATGTGAAGTGTTAATGAGAGTGTTTTGATGGACTGTAAATTGTAACATCAACTTGTTTATTGTTATTTTTTTTGTGCTGAAATACACACAAAATAACATAACATAACATAAGGAAACTAGAACATGATTTTCGACGACCTGTTTTCTTTCGGTCTGAAGACATTAACATTTCTTTCATGTATCATCCTACGGGCTCTAATCTTTAAACATATATCAGTGCGTTGATAAATCATGTATTTTAGAAAGGTATCATTGTAATACTGACAGCCGTGGGCCCATTTCTGACTCTACCAAGTGCCGTAGTTCAGATCAAGGTCCTCACACAACGCCGTTAACCTCTGTTGTCGAAGTAAAACATACATGGTTTACTATGGTTTCACCAACAAAAAGTTGCAGAAATTTGGCCATGAGGTTATTTTGGGTCCAAGCAAACTTTCAGTACACTGACCTTCCAACCAGCTGACTTTTCACAGTAAATGCTTTTGAACCAGTTGTCAATTGGAACATTTTTAACTGGGTGAATTTATTTACACTGCACAAAGCAATTCACAAATATTGAAACCATTCAGTTCTTATTATTCAGTATTATTCCTATAATATTCGGTGACTCTGTTTTATATTGTGCGAGCTCTGTATGACGACGAAACATCAAACATCACATTTGTACAGCCTTTGTGGTAGCTCCGTCTTGCGATTTAACAACCGCTTCTCTGTTATCTTACAATCAGAGTACGTCTGTGAAAGTTTTTAAGGTTGAGACACTAGTTGCTCATGCCCAGTTATAATTGAAACTGGTGTACAATCAGACAAAACAATTTGCATCTCTTATATAATAATGTGTTATATTATATTATTATATAGATTTGAAGCTGACTCAACAAAAGACTGAACTAATATCAGCTTATCTCTTGATAGAAAAGGATTGATCTTAAAATTCGTTAAGGAAGACAGACAATATTCAATTGAACAATAATAATTAGAGGCTAATAACTGTTAAATAAACTGTATCCCGCTGCCAACATGGTTGACGCGGCTAGAAATACGGCATGGGGCTTGGGTAAACAACCGAATAATTATCGAAGTAATTATCCGACCCAAGAATGGGCCAGAAGGTTCGTTCCTATAGCCTCATTCTATTCTATTCTATTCTATTCTATTCTAAATACAGTCATGGTAATATAACCTCTAAAATAGAAGGTTAATATTGTACTTCTATCTAATTCTGATGTTTTTTTGCGGCAGCATGTTTTTGAACTATGTATAAGTTCTTGCATAAGACTTTGGAATGAGCTAAGTGGCTGAAAAAGTTGCTGATTTATATGAAATTCCGACGCATTTTTCATGTACCCCTACCAATTTATTGCACAAAGTTTTAAGGAGTGCGTTCTGATAGTTCTCCATCTAAAAGTTAACACCTTGGGTCTTGAATTTCACGCTTTTTTCTCTTGAACGTCTGTTATGAACCAACATTTGAGGTCTGTCACACTCACTGTTCTGTGGTCCTTCCTCACTCACTGTTCTGTAGTCCTTCCTCACTCACTGTTCTGTAGCCCCTCCTCACTCACTGTTCTGTGGTCCTTCCTCACTCACTGTTCTGTAGTCCCTCCTCACTCACTGTTCTGTAGCCCCTCCACACTCACTGTTCTGTGGTCCTTCCTCACTCACTGTTCTGTAGCCCCTCCTCACTCACTGTTCTGTGGTCCTTCCTCACTCACTGTTCTGTGGTCCTTCCTCACTCACTGTTCTGTGGTCCTTCCTCACTCACTGTTCTGTGGTCCTTCCTCACTCACTGTTCTGTAGTCCATCCTCACTCACTGTTCTGTGGTCCTTCCTCACTCACTGTTCTGTAGTCCCTCCTCACTCACTGTTCTGTGGTCCTTCCTC